>JAOWBL010001147.1:24226-54052 GCA_028564865.1 Zenarchopterus dispar | reverse complement strand
CTGTCAATGATATTTTATATTTTAAACAATTTAAAAAAACATAGCAAACACGAATGCTATATCTACACAAACAAAAACCCTCAGAAGAAAAAAGTCTCATTATTTTGAAACAGAAAATGCTATTATTTTTTAAATATTACCACTTTTTCTAGGATTGAAAAGACAACACATAAAATAGAGTATTATGATTATCATGAAGTGATTTGTGACACATAAGTTATTATTGGGTTAAACAGAAACATGACATTTCCCCAGATCTGCATGGCAGCACAGCAGTGTCCTGATAAAACCCCAGATCCGTCATGGGAATTTTGTAACAACCGTACATCGTGATCAGAAGAGACAGATGCACGTAGAATAACAGGTTTTTATTTAATACATCATGAGCCGAAGCACACTCAGTTCCTAAATCTTTAGATTAAAATTGGAAATGAGTGTTCTTAAACTTCAATTCCTAAAACTCAGAATTTAGTCATTTATAAGTTTTATGAGTTCTTAACCTGGAGACAGTAATTAAAAAGAAAAAGCAACCTTAATGAAACCTCAATCGGTGCAACTGCAGGACGCCTTAAAGCATGACATACCAAAGACTTCAAACGGCAGCCAGAAGAGAAAAACAAAACTTCATGTGGACAAAGTGGGTTCCTAACACGGTGCCAAACAAGCTGAAGGGGTAGGTCTACTCAGAAAAAAAGACAACTTCCATGTCCTCCTGAAAAGAACAGCAGATCTCACTGGAGACAGCGCGCCAGCATAAAAACGTTTGATAAGGGGATGCAGGTAAATGAAACACCAGCAGAAGCCTTAAACACACAGAAATGAAAATCCTGCTTCTAAAATGGAAGGACAGTGATAGATTTGGATGTGTTTGAACACAAGGTTTTCTGAATAGCCGACATGAAGAGCAATGATTCAGTTGTCTTTTAATCAGGAATCCTCTCTATAATGTACTAGAATATTTGACGGCAAGAGAGAAGTAGGACAAGCTCTGACTGGACCACATCTGCCCAACACACACTCCCTTTGTCTTTCTTATCTCTCTCTGCCTCTTTTCACTTACCTTATTCTGATTTATGAGCTGACTGGTTTGATTATGCGTTTTTTTATTTGCTGTAGTTTTACAAATTATTTGTTAAATTATTTTATTGAATCAATCTATTCACGGTATCACATATGTTAAAAGACGTTTCACCAGGGATCTGTCTCTTCAACATGTGTCTAACTGGAAAAAAAAAACAAAACATTTATTTCATTGTGTTAACCAAACCAGCTACAAGAAAATGTATACACAGAGCGGTCTTAATTCTCTAATAACCCAAGTCATTTCACTTTTTTTTTTTTTTTTGGCCATTATAATGACAATTTCAAAAGAGCAGCCTCATGAGCAAGACGTGAATCACAGTCGCACGACTGAACAAGCCCCTGCTCTCCATTTCTCCAACCAGATATACAGTTTGCTCATCTTATGTTATCTCAGCACTGTTTTGTTAGTCAAAGCAGTGCTATGCTGTTTTGCCACGCAGCTCCATCTGTCACTCTCTTGGCGGTTCGGACAGTCAGAGAGCCGGCTGGTGGGAGCCTTTGACTTTCAGGTCCCATGATTCATTACAGATACTGTGCCGTGACCCTGAAAGTGGATGCACCTTGATGCCAAATGGACACAGAGTGAAGCAGCTGAAGTGAATACACAAAGGCTTTCTGTTATTTCCTGAATATGTGAAGAAGTCAGTGACTAACCATCCATTAAAGCTCAGGTTTACTTCTATTATAGGAAAATAAAAGCTAACAGAAGAAACATACATTCAGTGTCAATATAACATTTTTGAGAATAAAAGACGAAATATGAAAAATGTCTGAATTTGTTCATGAAAAGGGTGAAATACTATCTTAAAAGTAACTTGTTGAAAGAAAATGAGAATTGAATTGGTCTGTCAGAAGAATATCAAGCAAATAAAACCAAATACGGGCTAAAATAAGAGTACGATCACAACATCACAATTTCAGCACGCAACTACTTTTTTGTTCGTTTTGAACAATTCATGGCTCATTGTTTGCATTGTTTATTTCTTCCCTCTGATCATTTTGAAAGAATCAACTCCAGTTTTTTTGGCCACCGTAACACCCCCTTCAGCACATGTCTCTTGTTTATGAAACATGCTTTTTTAATGACAGGTGAAGCAGTGACTGATCCTCTCTCAGCTCAGTCGTGTAATTTGAACAGCAAAATGATTTCAAGACTCCTGACTACAAGTGAGTTGTATGATTTAAACAGCCCAACAAGGTGGCCTTAGAGACTCCAAATAGTACTAATGGAAAAGAGAAAAAGAGTGATTGAGAAAGAAATTAAATCATAGACAGTCTTAGACATCCCCATGCCTATAGGGAGAGCATCTGAGATGAAAAAAAAAAAAGGAAAAGTTTCTTGGTGCCTCTTCAATCTTAACAAAGAACTCCATGGGTTGTAGCTATTAAAGAAGCTTTGTCACCCTATATATATATATATATATATAAATATATATATGTATATATATAATACATATATATGTATATATATATGTATATATATGTATATATATGTATATATATATGTATATGCATATATATATATACATATATATATATATGTGTGTGTGTGTGTGTGTGTGTGTGTGTGTGTGTGTGTGTGTGTGTGTGTGTATATATGTGCGTATATATAAGGTGTGTGTATATGTGCTTATATATAAGGTAACTATGTTGCCTTTTGAAAATGAATCTAACCTATTAAAAAATCGCCTTTTGCTGTCTTAAGAAGGATTTAGGGATAAGTATGCATTTCACTTCTGGCAACACTTGGGTATTGATTGAATTTTCCCAGGTTCTTAATAAAATCAGTGGCCAAACCTCAATGAAAAGAAGTAACTGAGTCAATGTCCATTTATGGTGCAAAGTGTTTTGTAATGTTGTCTTACTCTTCATATTTTCAAATATATTTTCCCAACTGATTTTTCTCTTGACAGAGGTTGACATGGCTGTCAATGCCATGCTGAACCTCTTATTTAGTTTAAACTAACAATTGTATGATGTAAGCAGCAGAAAATAAAGCAGTGTCTATGTTTGATCAATCTAAAAGCAATTTAAAAAAAAAGGATAAGAGCGTTTTCAACCTGCAGGAACAAAGATAAACCAAGAGATCATGCAGTCAGGGTATGTCTGGTGCTTTGTCCTCAGCTACAACAGTCTTACTAAAAATTCACTGCAGATTAATTACGTCCTATTTAGTAAGTAATGAGCTGTAATGATGGTGAAAAATAACTTCAATTATAAAGTCAACTTGCAAACCCTGTGCCCTGCTGTCCATGTTATGTAAGAGATAATGTTTTTTTTATAGCTTAAGTCTCAACCTGTTATTGTCAAGAGACTAGTAGTGAAGTGCATTAGAGCCCCTCCAGACTGTCGTCTGTTAACTACATCAACACCTGCGCAAGTGTCAGTGCTATGCTTGTAAGTCCTCAGTGTTTTCCATTCCATTTGATGGAGAAAACAGCTGCTTACAGCTTCGAGGGGTGCCTCCTTAAGTTTCCTACATCAAACAGTTATGTGGTAACATTCGCTTTATCACCTGGAAATACTGTAAAAGAAGCAACTGAGGCCTACGATGAGGACTGAAAACCTAGCAGGTTTCAGTTTTCTTAGACTGAAGCGAATGTGGACCAAAACTACAAGGATTGTCGCCTTTTTCTTTACACAACCTCGTAATAATGCCACATCACAAATGGAAAGCAAAACAATCATGATTCATATGTAACATGCTTAAATGTCAAGAGGAACGAGGAAAGAGAAATAAATAGTCAAATTCATAGGATGTAGCAGGAATAATACAAGGGTACCAGAGGTCACATGACTGTTCTGTCTACATTTAGCCAGTTTATTAAAAAACTACAACAACGCCTTTTTCTCAGTTAAATTATGCACTCCTGATGTGATGTTTTTATTTTCTTTTTTTTTCCCTTGGTGGCAGAGGGACTATGTAATTTCATTTCATTTTGCAAACCTGTGTTATGATAAATCTGCTACAGCAGAGAATAAGATTTACATTTTACTTTTCAAACTGGATTCAAAAGGGATTAATGTGCCTGTTACAGACATCTACCCATTTGTTGTTTTGTTGTAGTTCACCTTTCGTTTTGTGGGTGTGTCCCTCAATTGTTGCATTTCAGCATTAATTAGCAACTATTCCATTAACACACCATTTATACTGGTGTATTAATGGAGTCAGGTATGTGGGCTTAGAGGCAAGCAACTCCTTGGACGCAGTAGAGGCATGTAGTTTTGTAGCAGTACATGATCATAGGCTACATAATAAGTAAAATATGCTTAAATGGAATAGAATGAATTATGACAATAAGTGAAGATCATCATCAACGTGGACTTTGGACTTTGTTTATCCCTTGGGATTTTTTTATGCGTTATGAACGTCACTTAACCTCCATCAGCATTCATTAGTGACTTGGTGGAAAGTCACTTATGAACATTCACACATCCTCTGTTGCCCTATGCTGGATCTGTGCAAGTATGCTACAAGACAGGCAGGGTAGCATGGGACTCATTTACAACAATACAGCCCCTCACAAGGCTTTTAAACTCCTGCAAACTCGAGAGTCTGGGCAGCTGCAAAAGTGCAAGAAATCTTGTACTTTGGGACTTTACAACAAAGGAGGGAGTCCTGAGCTCCTTTGTTAGACAGGCTCGGTTACCTTTGATTAATCAAAAGGTAAAACATCCTTTCTGCTCAGCTGTGTCCAAAAATCTCATAAAAGCCACACTAATAAATGTCTACTGTATTACCCCACCACCACCACCACACACACACACACACACACACACACACACACAAATTTAAATTAAGCGTGGTTTCCTACAGACAATAGACATGGATTTATTCGGTCCAATAAAAAGAAAAGAAAACTGAACTGGTGAGAAATAAAAGTCCTGTCTGGATTTTATTTTATTGCTGTCTTTTCTGTGAAGTGGGACAGCAGTTGTTAAGTGGGTGAAAAATGAATCCATTAAATGAAAGGTCGCTGGTACAATCCCTAGTTCCTCTACAAGTGTCCTTGGGCAAGACACTGAACCCCCACATTGCCCCCACATTGCCTCATTTCTATGTGATTGTTAAAAAAAATAAAATAAAATGAAATCCAACATTCTATTAATAGAAAGCATGAAGAGAGTAAGAAGCACTCAGTTTCTGTGTGAAATGGGTGAATAAATAACTTTTTAAGTTATTTAGTAAAGCACCTTCTAGAACCAAGACAAGGTGTTAAAATAATGTGAACATTTACTGTTTATTCGGTTCACAAAAGTACCTTGTAGATTATTTAATATCATTACCTCTTATAAAACTGCTCCCAGTTGTGCAAGAGATTAAAGAAAATGTCATAAATGCCTAAAAAAATGCAAAGAAAGGCTCTTAAAAGGGGATTTTGCTGGCAAATAGATCACAGTGCTCTTTCTTGTTATTATCTGTGCCATTGTCTTACACCTGTGATGCAAGAGACTGAAAAAAAAAGACCTCCTCCATTTAACAAGTGTATCTATACAGGGGATACTGGGGAATCCCCTGGTTTATCAGTTTCACCATTGTTCTGCATCGGAGTCATCAAGGTCCTCGAAGAGCACAGTCTTTGGGACAATGTTTAATTAGCATACTGCTGTCTGTTATGTGCTTTGAGTGTCAGAGCTCAGACACTCACGCTTACTCATATTCTTCACTGAGCTACTGAAAACAGAAGGCACTTGATCACTGTGACATGTCAAATTAAAAGCATTTATGCAGATCTGGTTATTAGTTTCAGCATAAATTAGCAACTATTTCATTCACTATAATCAGCGTCAGATTACACGTGGAGTGTAATAATATGGCCTTCTTACAGCTGTCCTGACATGATGCTACAGGAGAACAAAGTTTTTCCTCTGTGATGACATGTAAATATATGCAAAAATGTGCATCACTATCATTAATCAGGGCACAGAGAGTAAAACACACAAATCTCAAAGTACACTGGGTATGGTAACATGCATTTTGCATTTCAGTAATGTAACCTGAATATAAATTAATCTGCATACAGAATTGAATCACTTTTCTCTAACATCATGTAACACTGAAGAGTGTTTTGACAGTTATATAAGCATACGTCTCCTAAAGTGTCTTCTAAGCTCTTTTCTGACAATAGGTAAAAAATTATTAATGGTTCATCCCTCTGTTAAAGAACAGTGTTTTGTGATTCAGCCACTAACCACTTTAGTGCTAATGACAGAAAGAGCTGTGGTATATTTCTCAGCCAAGAGAGAAGACAGTTCAAAAAACTGGGTATCGTCTCAGAGTTTTTAAATTGAAGCAGCAATGTAGCAACTATAACAGCTATTTTTAGCCTGATTTAGTAACTTCTTTCAACAATATCACAGTGACTTTAGGAGTGGTTGTTATACCAAAACATAGACACCCAAAAGTCATCATACTCAATTTTACTCTAGATCCTACTATTCTTACTCTGCACCTTTGGTAGTAAATTAAGGCATCCTCCTATCTACACTCTATGAGATGACATCTCAACCACAGAAAACCCGTGCTTAAAATTGTACCTTATGGACATTCTTTGAAAGTATCATGGCAAGGACGAAGATCTGCATCCCTTTGCCTCACTACTGGTGTACCCCAAAGCTCAGCATTGTGACCCCTTATCTTTGCAATATACACAACCCTTTTGGATCCTGTCATTCTCTTCTCATTGTTAAGCAAATGATACTAAACCATCTTGTATCACTGATATTTTCTCATGGACCAGGGAAGGTCAGCTTTAACTGAACATCTTTAAGACTGATCAATTGACCATCCTTGCCACTATGTCTATTTAACCTGGGTGAAACTTGGGTGCTATTTTGGACCCCATACACCACGCAATGCTTGGTACAAGCCAGAGGGACCTCTTGACTACTGTAACTATCCACTACCATGTCTCCCTTTGCCCACAATGAAATTCCCACAGAGAGCCTTAATGTAGTGTTATGTCTGGTGTTTAGTCACCCAAAAAGGATGCATCACTCCATAACTCGCTGAACTCCAAGAAATCAATCTCTAGCCACTATTGCCTGCTCATAAAGTGACAGCTTGGTCTGCATTCAACTATTTAAACTCGGTCAGACGGGCATGCATTCCTGCTCGTCCACTGTGTTCATCTCAGAAGTGTCACCTAGAACTAACATCCCTCAGCACTAGCCAGTCTCAGTCCAGACAGCCTTATTTCTGATTCAGCAGTGCTGGAATGCTGAGCACTGGTGAATTCATTTGTTAACTTTTCCTTTAGGAAGTTAGTTTGCATAAAATCATCAGCTAAACAACTAAATGTAAATCCATTCATTCATCCATCATCTGTACCTGCTCATTCCTATTCGGGGTCATGGATGTCTGCTGGAGCCTATCCCAGTTTTCTTTGGGCAAACTAAATGTAAATGTGATATGTAAATGTTACAAGGGCCAATAATTGCGATTTGTCCCAAAATGCCACAAGGGAACTCTATTAGACAAGTGCCAAAATGCAGTGGCAGTCAGATCAATCCAAAGAGATAAATGTCAGAAAAGAATGTGCACATGTAAAGTTTGGGTGTTTTGCCTATTTACTTAAAACAAAAAACATTGTTGATAGTTATTAACTGCATTTGGTTAGGATTTGTCTGGCCAGTATAGCAGAAGATTTTAATTTATAATATATAGTTGGTGTGAAATTTTAAGCCAGCAGGTACTGAAGTTTTCTTCAAAGTGACCAATCAGATGAAAGTAATGCAGAAAGTACTAGGTTGAGACAAAGACAAACTCACATCTCCTGGATGACACTCTTACAACCTCACTATATAGACCTTTTGGCTTCTTCAAACTTGTAAATGCTTCTTTTGTGATTTTCAAACCATGTGAAACGATTTTGATTACATGATGCAAATGTTCTAACATACAGCATGTACTAGATTCAAGACATGCATATATTTAAATATCTTTTGCTAAAGTGAAGCTGCATTATAATATAGCATAAGTAAAATGCAGCGGAGGTTGCAGCAGCTTTAATTAATGTAGCTGTCCACATACATGCAGTTTAAAAGCTGCATTTGTTCAGCTATATGTTGACAGGCAGGCGATGTGTCACTGACAAGTCCCAGTGCTTCCATTTTGATTCCTTTGGTCATCTATTCTGTACCTGTTCTACCTCTGATTAATGTTTCCTGCTTATGAGATATCTTTTTACATCAAAAATTCATGCAGTCTTAAAGTTTTCTCAGGTGGCATAGCATTTTCCTGTTTAATTATGACTAAATATTGTTTCAAATCCCCTGACGTTACCTCATCTCTACAGTCATTGTGACCAAAGTCCGCTCAAATTTCACGGTCTGTTTAATGATTAAATGACACTGTAGTTTGAGGTTAAAACAAACTTAATTACAGAAAAAAACAAACAGCCTGCAGCCTTATGCATTATTGATACTGGGGGTAAAATGCTCTGAAAGGGAAAACACAGCCACCATATCTTGGGATTTATTAGAGTTTGTTTTGGGCGGAGGGGTTGTGAGTGGCCCACATTGATTTTACTGCAAGGAAAGTGATTTGTCAGTTTCTCAAGGACACTGTGGGCATAAATAATGGGGCAGCAGAGACCCCACTTAATTGGGTAGGTTTTTTTCTGCCTTAACACTGCATATAACACTTTCATTGACGCTGCCGCCACTGTCGTCTCCACTTGTCTCTTTACTCTGTCTTTCACATACGTGCCTGCCATTGGGATGAGCATATATCCTGGGAGCTCTGGGTGATAAAGAACTCCGAAAATCAATAGCTGACAAATTGTCAATGAGTGTCATCTGCAATATACAAATAATTCTCACAAGAAACTAAAGGCGAACATATGTAGCAGTGAGAATGAACAAGAAAAGGCAAGTTCATTCATATAACACATTTCATATGCATGTTAAATTCGACGTGCTGTTTGCTTTTGCTTTACAGAACAAGAGAGCAAAAATTAGTGAATGAGCAAAAGCTTGAAGTTTGTTTCAATTTATTTCATTTTTTTAAATTAAAAACATGAATTATTTCATGATGAAAAAACATCAGCTCTCCTTAAAAGATTGCTTTGTTCAAATCTAAAAGTGTGTTTACTCTTCTTCCATTAGGGCTACTAATTTTAAGAACAGCCCTTAACCTCAGACAATAATTGAGAAATGCCACTGTTCAACTGCTCAACTTTAGATTCAGCTCTAGACTGTTAAAACTAACAGCTTGATTTGATATGCTAAATAAAATAAGAGATATGCTCTCAAGTAAATCCTTATTATAAACCAAAAATACAAACATTCTTGTGTAAGAAATCAAATGGAAGATATGTTTTCTGCATTTTGTAATTATGTGAAAGTCAAAAAAAAAAAGATAAGATGATGGCATAGTAAACACCATGGTAATGAAGCCGCTGCATTTCCTGAGAGTGCTCAGGAAGTGCTCAGGAGGTGCTCCACTGAGAGTGTCCTGGTGAAAGTCCTCACTCGTGGCATTTGAGGTGTGATACGGGAGCAGCTCTGACAAAAGGCTCTGCAGAGAATTTTTTTTTTTTTTAACTGCACAAAATATCACAAACCAATAGCTACCTGCTCTCGAAGACATCTTCCCCCCTTGTTGCTAAAAAAAATAAAAACTTCCCAGTATTCTAGAAGGCTCCTCCCTTCATCTGCTTGAACTGTTGCCCTTCAGGAAAACGTTAGCAGTCCATTAAAGCACGCACAACACAATTCATCAACAGTTTTCATCCCAAATCCATTACCATCTTGAACAATGAACTGAAAGCACACTCCAGATGCAACTCACACACATGCAACGATTACACTAATAAATCACAATGTGTGCTTTGACATGGGCTTTTAATGTGTAATAATGGACTTTTTCAACGCACACAGTGGCAGTGAGCGTATGGTGTGTTGTGAGTGAGTGGAATTAATTGTTTTATTATTCATTTTAGGATTTCTTTCATTGCGTCACTTATTTTTCTGAATCTTGAGTGCACTTGAATGTGGGTGCATCATTTGGCCTATGAACTTTGAAAGGTTTAAACGTGTGAGGCTTGAGCTCGGACAGAGCATGTCTGCTGCTGCAGCAAAGAGAAAATCAAACACCTAGTTAGTTAGTTATTTGGAAGAACCACCTTCACTCGTTTGTCTGTGGTGAAACGGTGCAGGCTACAGGTCTCGACTACTATAAACAGCATTAGTCCTCAACAACAGTTTGGCATCCAAGCCCCCATTTAAACCGCTCCTGCTCACTTCTATGCAAGGGATATATTCTATTTCCCATGTGGACTTATGGAGGGTGTATGGAAATGAGGCATTACAAGCTTTATTTAGCACCGTGCCACGAGAACCTTAAATAATTATCGCTCTACTCACATACGATCTCTGTTGCCACAGTAACAGAATGATCAATTAGTTGTTTCACTCAATTCTAATTGGTTTAATTACTATTAATGATTAATCGATTGTCGAGTAATTGTTTACATGTTATTCTCCATAATTATATAATTACACAGATACTTGCACCAGCTTTACAGGTTATGCAATACAATGAAAACTGGTCCTTCATGTTGTCTTGAGAGGGGTGTAGAGCCAAAGTTTCTACTTTATTCATTTTGTTTCATTTGATTCACAACAGCTGGTCCCCACACTGCATCTAATCCGAAATCTTCTCATCAAAGACTACTGAAATCTTAGAATTTTCCCTCCAGGAAAAGTCTCACAACACAATGGCTTGATTTATATTTACCAATGTCATATTTCCTTCTTCAAAGCAAGCCGGACATGTTTTCACCAAAGAGAGTTGGGACAAGTCCAGAGTCCTAATTTGTCTCCTGCGGCTGTCTTGCACATAGCACTATAGAGACAGGCTGCTAATGAAAGTAAAAGCAGGATGTGAGGATAATTACTTTTACAGGCAGATCAGCTGCTGTTCTGAATCTATTATCATGTCATTTGGCTGCGTCATCAGTGCTGCAGCCATATGACAAGAACAGGGATAACAGGTGTTCTAACTATGATGACTTTAAATAGGATTTAAAGAAGAAATATTAAGATTGACCCAGTTCCTTCAAGTGGCTGCCACATGCCCTTGTGATGCCAAAACATCACAGCTTTATATGCTTTATATAAGCATATATTTACTGCTCTGTTAACAGAAGCTTGTTGCGTGATGTGTTTGATGCCAGTCCACCCCGCTCTTCTGAAGGGTCTGTCTCTTTTGAAATTGGTTTTACGGCTTTATGCTGGCCACTTTTGAGTGATGCCACAGTGCACGGCAAATCTGACCTGCTCAGTAAATTAAACATTTTCAGATCTTGATCACTGCATATAAAGCAACATAGATGTCTTATGTTGGTGTTTTTCAGTATGCAGCAACTTCAAAGACCCAAATAAACCTGTTCAAGCACGGAAGACATGACTATTATTATTGTTATTTCATTATATACTTTTTTTTCAATAATGTAGCTCACATTTACGTGTGAAAAATAACGTTACAAATAAAAGAAACAATAAAAATGTAACTACAATTTAAAAATGAATGAAATCAAATATATTTAAATAAAATAATGAAATATAACTAAAAATAAAATAGAAGATATAAAGAAATAAAAATCAATACAATTCAAAATAAAATGAAAACAACAAAAATAAAAATAAAAATTGCAAAAATAAAATACAGGTGCAGATGCAACATATATTCCCAAACTTTATACATTCACATCTTCAAGTGGGTTGGTTTAATGTCTTTTTGATAATCAATTAAAACCTAAGATTGATTCTGATTGGTTAATTGATTACCAAGCTCTAGACTGATGACCCGTCCAGGCTGTACTCCTCGCTTTTACATTAAAAGAGCTGGGATGTCTCCAGCTGACCTCAGTGACCCTAAACAGGAAGGAGCAGGGTTTAGATAATCAGTGGATGGATAGTTGGCCCATTGATGCCATAATTTGATTTATTTTCAGGATATGTTTTGGTGGGTTTCTATTTTGGTTCTAATTACTTCCTCTCTGTGAGGTAATTCCTATGGTCAGCACTGCCACAGAGATGTACGCAATAGCGTTGCTGACAAAAGCCTGCTGTGTTTTATCAGGGGGACTGTTTTGTGTATGTCTGGTTTCTTGGTATTGTTTTAGGTTTGACTACACAGACTAAATGAAACATAAATGGGTGGAGATGGAGCAACGGATGAACGCTGCTCTGTATTTTAGGATCCGTTGCTTCTTTCTGTTGGCTTTTCATCTCCACAGCTGCTGCCATCCTCAATAAGGGAAGGTCTCTTCTAATCATTTAAACCTTAGCCGTACTTATATGTCAGCCTATACATTTTACAGTCATCAGTTTCATTATGGACCTTATAAATCAGGTTAAGAGTTTTAGACAAGAGTGACGAGATACGGAACGACAGAAAAACAATATAAGACAGTTGATCCCCCCCACCAGCCCTTCACCCCTGCCCCCAACTTGTGCTGGGATGTAAAGCACATTCTGCTGTGTGAAGACAGTAAAAGACCTGGCAGTTACGCAGGCTCTATTTAATCCCCCCTAAGCATTATAGCCAATTGAGCTCCAGCATTTATCTGTGACTAATATGACTGTGTGTGAACTCTGTTGCAGCCACAGATGTAAAAGTTCTTCTTGGAATAGTTGAAGAATCAACCAGTTATGCTCTGGATCGTGTGTGGTAAGAAAAACTACAAAAATCAGTGCTTAAACACCCCCACCAGGGGTTCAAGGAACTTAACCTTAACCATTCTTTCTTTTATATTTTTATTTTTATAAGGGTTTCAGGGTATCCTTAACAAAAATGCTGAGAGGTTGCCAGGCAACACCAGATATGACAGCTGGAGATGGTTTGCAAGATTAAGACCAACAGCATTACACTCATCCTTTGAGGAAAACAAAGCGCCCATAAATCAGGAGCAGACCAACAGAGATGATGAGATGAGATATGAATCCATCTCAAGGCATTATTAAAGCAATACATTATCCGTAAATTGTACTGCTCACAAACTCCAAATGTATCCAGCGTGAAGAGCACACGTCTAAATCGAACGTCTTGACAGAATTTTCTGCTCCGTCTGATAATTAAACCACACTTTGCTGTAGTGTTCGCTGAGCTTTCTGGCACATTAATGAGTCATAAGGACATGCTAAATGTGCCATAAAATTTGACACAGACATTTATTATCGAACGCACCTCTCTGTACATCATGTTCATTTACTCTCACAACCGTCTAACTTCAGACATCCATATTTCACGCGTGCTCTTTATCCTTCCGTTTAGACTTACATATTTTTTGTAAGTTAAACATCCAACGACGTGTTCTTTAGGTTAAAAGTTTAGGATTTAATTATCTCCACTTTAACTCAGCGGGGCAAAAGCAGCAGCGTGTGTCACTTTTGCGCTCTAGTTACTCTGCAGACCTCGTCTTCAGGATTTTGAAAGTACAAACCTGTCAAAGTAACAGACCCGGCAAAAACAGGTGCGTGTTGACCTCGACTGTCAGCTGACAAGACCTCCACTCCCCCTGAGAAGCAAAATAGATGCTGTGGATGCCTGGAGATGGCAGCAATGGACAACAACACCACAGATGTAATGTACCTGATTTCTCAGGTGCCACATTTTGTCTTTGAGGTGTTTCTGACCTGCTGGCCGGAGCAATCACAAGAAAGGAAAAAAAAAAAAAGAGTAGATGGTGATAACACTGCACGGTCCTGGTATATAAACACAATTTCAACATGACTGCTGAAGAACACTGTCACTCATTCTGAGAAACAAAACGCACCTCAGTGCACTGTGTAATGTGAAGTTTTTAACCCAGCCAGCAGATATAAGGCAAATAAACACACAGCTGTACAAAGTACGGACTGCAACCAGAGCCCAGCATGTTTGCAGAAATGTGAGAATATTTTGTCATTTCTGGGCAGCATTTTGCTCATATGACAAATCTAACTGCAAATGTTATATTTTGAGGTGACATTCAGATGCCTCGTAACAACGTCTATCACTCGAAAGTTAAAAATAAAAGAGGAGCACTTTCCCTAACTGACTGCCCACTAATGCAACACAACCACTGCATCCTCTGACAAAGACACCTCCAAATAATTAAGCCAAAACCAAATGTCAAAGCTGTTATATGTAGTGCAGTAATATTTTACTATTAAATTAATGTTTTGGAGACTTGTAATTAGCTAACTTATCCATCACTGTTGTCTAATTGCGATGTGAAACTGAAGGGGACATGACTGAACCGAAGGGAGAGTCACCGCAAACTCATCCAGGAGGAGCAATGTTCTGCCAGTGATGTTGCAATTCCCCCCGCTCTAATGAAGGTAGTTAGATTAGCTCACGTAACTCTAAACTGCTTGCCTTTGAATAACATTCAAGACTTAATTGCACCTCCAGTGCGTCAAAGCAGAATGTGATCCTTATGTCACCCATCAGCTGAGTCTCTACAGACTTCACGGGATGAGAATCAGTCAATCTGTGCCATGCTATGTGGCATTTTGAGAGACATACTTGCACTAGGAGGGTAATTTCATCATTTATAAATGTAGCAAGGGGAGTCCTTCGCACTTCCCGTCTGCTGTGTTCAGCAAGGTGGCAGTCTGCGGTGAAAGTTTTCGACTTTGGTGTGTGGCAGGCTCTACTATTATCTGAGAACCCAGCAGAGCTTTTCTTCACATGACAGTGACAGAGATATCTGATGACGGTGCTGTCACATTAAAGATGGCTACATTTTAAATGTCTGCTGGAGATTTGAAGGACTGAGCCAACAATGATCCGTTTTCCACGTCAGAGCCTGCCTTCTCCATCTCCTGCTCCCTGTGCTGCTCACTCCCTAATGAGACAGGAGATGCCTGAATTGCATATTTTTGGAAACAAAAAATGAACAATGATAGTCAATATAGCAGGCGAATCTAGAGTCGATGCTGTACGGGTTCAGACAGTTTTCTCCAGAGCTAATGGACAGCTGACAGAAGGAGTCCTTGTCATGCAGACGGGCCCAGGCACCCCAGCGCCCCACACACACACACACGCACAAGGTCACATGCAGTCTCTGGTTGAGCACCAGCACCAGAGGAGCAGATGGTGGCGAAATTATGTTCCATCATTACTCATCCAGAAGATCAGATGGGTGCTCTTTGTTGAAAAAGGCTTTTGGGGATTAAGATAAATGCTGTTACTAATACAGGTCTTTTAATGTAACTTTGTATGACTGTACACATAATTAATTCAATACTCATTAAATACTCATAAACTGCATTTCAAAGGAGCCTTTGCCACAAGTTCCCCAGGTCTTAGTGAACTGCTTTGATAAAACTACTAGAGAAACTGTACAAAAGCTCTCTGTTACTGCCCTGTTTATAGCAGCTGGTTTCCATCCTTCTCCTCTGGAAAGCATACATCTTTTGAAATCAAGGTCACAGCTTTATCCTACTGACTCTGGAGAAAATTGAAGGAGGAGCAAATTAGACAATTCTACTGTGATCTGGATCTGTGATGTACCAGAACCTGCAAATCTGAAAAGTTCACTGAAGAAGGCTTTTAGACTCAAGCTTCCAGAAATAAGTGACAGGGGCACGTTTTTGGACTTTGAGAGGAAGCCTGAGTACCTGGAGGAAACTTACACAAGCACAGGGAGAACATGCAAACTCCACACAGAAAGACCACATCTGGAAACGGGAGCTTTGTTCCTACAGGAGAAAAAAGGCCTCACCGCTCGCATCATGCCACCCACCTCCCATTATTTCCAGTATACAAATCCACCAATGTCAAAGGTGACCATACTACATTATTTTTTAAGATAAGTAGAATATTTTAAAGCCATTTTGAGTGTAATACTATACTTGAAGAACATAGAGTATTTTGATCATGCTGTCTGGCCTTTTTTAAATTTTATTAATTTGATATACCTAGCACTTTATGTTTGAACATTTCTGTTATTTGTTCATACATACGTTCATTTGTTTATTAGTTTTATTTTACTCTTACATTTTGGCTCATTTGTTTGAATAAGTTAGGTTTTCCCTTTAAATACATGGTATGTTCAAAATAACATTGTGCTTTTTTTGTTTCAGCATCTCCTCACTTTACACATTAAGCACTGAATAAAAATATTAATGTTAATATATATGGACTTAAATGAATATCACAACATTTTTTAACATAAAAGGATTAGAATTAGGTTTCCCTTTTTGTCTTTCTGCATTATGGAGACCATTTATTTTCTGTAGTTCAATTTAATTATTTTTTAACTTTGAAGATTTCACATTGTTCTTTAAAAACTAGAAATCCATGGCAAAGATAACATCGCCAGTCAGTGCTGATCCTACAGTGCTGCCTCCAGAGCTCCACAGAAAAAATGGTGGTTTTGTCTGAACACTTATCTTCTTTGCACAAATTAACCAAAATGTTGAAAAAATTTGCGTTTTCCTGCAGAAGATGTATTTTAATGCACCGCATGACCTACAATCTACCTTATTCTCTACCCAAAGTTGACACATACCCTGAAAACAAAGGCTGAACAGCTTTCAAACCCTGTGCAAGTCCATAAATGCAAAAAAAAAAGGATCCCAGATTTAAAAAGTATTCTCACTAAGTGCAAAATTCCTTCTTTTTTTTTTGTCATTGTCATTTGTCATTTTCGATGCAACACTACTGGTTTTTCAGACTGTTTTTATGTGCTTCAAGACTCAAAAATGTTCAGCGTTGAAATAGTTCATTGCCATAGAAACTAGTAGAAAATGGAGAATGGAAATGTACCTAAAGCAACACTTTTATAAGCAGGAGCTTAGTCACCACCTGCCTCCCTTGTGCGCGCATACACACACACACACACACAACCACTTACTGACCTGCATCTCAGCAGGCTACTGGAATTCCCTTTCTCTCTGCAGGATGTCTGTAAGTGAAGGACTGAAGCAGAAAGGCAGGAATACGGAGCAGGAGGGGTCTGAAGGACATCTGTCATCTTCAAAGCACAAATGTTGTGTACAAAGACGTGGCACAGAATGTTTAGCCAATAACGCCCCAGTAGTGGGTGTTTAAGAAAATAATGGGAAAAAAAATGAACTCATGTTTCCTACGCAGTATTTGATTTTTCTGTCCAGTTTTTGCTCCAAATCTTTCAGCCGCTACCACTATCACTAAGCTGTCATGTTTATATGGACACTAATGGTCCTCAGTGTCTTGGTGACAGAGACCGCAAGACCCGGCTGAGTGTTTTTTTTTTTGTTTTTTTTTTAATGCTCTTTGTATGTTTCTAGGCAACAGCAAACCACCACGGTTGTTACATCATCTGGCAGAGTGGCCTCCTATGCATTAATCTCAAAGCAACACTCTGCTGAGTATAGCCAGCAGTGAGCAGGAGCAAGAGGCGCACCATATGTGGAGAGGGAAGAATGGCTCACGGGGCAGACAGTTGTGGCACAGAGAAAATCGACAGCACAGCGATACTGCAGGCCATCCACCTCATCTGATGCATTTCATGCAGGAGCACAAGACGGACTGATTACCACTTTGTAGTGATTCACAGAAAGGAGATGAATTCAGTTAGATGTAAATGGTTTGCAGCCTCTATCGGTGATATGATGGAAATGCAATGCAACAATGGAAATGAGAGGGCCTTAAATGTTCAGAAATGTAACATGTACCTTGCTTTCCTTAAATATATCCACTTTGAAGTTATGGTTAACAAGATGGACCATAAAGTATGTTTGGGTGCATTAAAAATAAATATGAATGAATGCTTAGTTGACTCCACATATGAATCAGTACTTCATTAGGTTTCTTTTTCATCTCCACAAGTAAAGTGAAGCATTATAGTGACTAGTTAACAACTAGTGACTCATTTTTTCATCCATTCCTCATTAGTTATCCGTACATCCCTGAATAATACTTAGTCTGCAATTATTCAGTTCTCATTAGTTCCCATGTAATGAAGTAAATTTCATGCCACTGTAAGAAAAGTGTTACCAGTTTATCAGTTTCCCTCATTTGAACTTTTCATCATGTCGTTGTCCCTCCCTTTGAAGGTGTGATGAGAAAAGGGAGAGGAAATGAAGAAAATATTGATGACAAATGACACAGCATTCTTTCCAAAAAGTGCAAAACAACATCTGCTATTAGATTAGATCAAACTTCATTGATCCCACAGTGGGGAAATTCACTGGCCACAGCAGCTCAAAAAACAATACAAAAAATGCAAAGAATCAAATCTAATACTATATATTGAAATGTACTATATGCCAAAAAAGATATATTAATAATATGGTCTATATATATATTAACAACTGTGTGGGGTTTGTGAAGTTATTGCACATCTGAAAAGTAACATAAGGAAAAAAAAAGTCCCTTACTATCCAAATAGCAATATGATGTGTGAAAGATTTAAAGGATCCACTTTTTTTTGTTCCTTTTATTTGTTGAAAGTTATTTAATTTTTTGTTCTCATCAGTCTACCATGAAAAATCAACAACAGGTTGATGAAGTATTTTGTAAATTTACTGAACATAAAAGACTGAATAGTCTCATTTACATTGATGATTAACATTGTATTTGTTTGAAATGTCTTTACAACGGTGTGGTAGCTCTCTGTTTACTTGCAAATAGTCCTTTTTTGTGTGTAGAGAGACAATCAAACTCAACCTGACTCGATGGGGAGAGACACTGCAAAGCCATTTTCAGGTCGAGTGATGCTGCTTTGGGTTAAACTTAGTCATTGGACCAGGTCTCACTAAAATGTTTGCAATTTTTCAGAGGTTAGTCATGTGTTTTATTAAAGTTTGCTTTGAATTTTTATTTTGCTTATTATTAAAAAGCTCTGAAATTATAAATATGGTGGAACAGTATTTTCTTCCAGGATCTCTCTATTTCAACATCTATAATCTCCATCCTGCTAGAAACCATCCTCACAGCATGATGCTACCACCATGCACCAGATGTTCGACTGATTTGACTAATAGTAATAAGGTAATGCCATGTGCCTGCTTTCTTTCATACATATTGTACTGATGGCTGTGGGGATGCTGTAGACGCTGTCAGGTGTGGCAGCACAAGGACTTGTGGGATGCCACTCTCTGGGGCCTTTCCTGGTCTGAATTTGGGGTTAAGAGTGGTTTTTCTGTGTGTTCTGTTATTATCTGGTCCTTACTCTGTGTAGTTCTTGTTTAATTCATCAGGTTATGCTTTATTTGTTTCAGCACCTTAAGTGAAGTGGGAGGGGCAGGTGATGACCCCCTCTGGGGTACATGCATGTTGTCTTCACTACCTCAAAATAAAGTTAACTTAGTATGCATACTCTCCAGCAATGTCAACTGTTTACTTAACCAAAATTTGTGTGTGTGTGTGTATTTTTTTACACATAAACAAAAGGAACATCAGCGCAGCAGAAAGATATTTCAGTAAATCTAGAATTTACACAGACAATTTTTTTAAATTAAATGCTAAACCACAATTAAGATGTAAAATTGATGGAGATTTTGCACATGATTTAAATCAGATGAATCTGTTAATTGGTCCTGATAAAGCCACATGAATAAAAGCTCAAACAACCAAGAACAGATTTTCTGATAAATCAGTTCTTTCATGAACAAATGAGACATACATCATCACGTTTTCCCACCCCAGAGTGGGTCTGAGGTGTGAATCAAAGTGAAGTTTTGATGCAATCTGTTTATCATTGATGATAATGAACTGAAATTAACATGAATGCAATTCGACAATAATTGGACTGGACTATATCTAAATAGAGTTGCTTCAACTTGTTTGCATTCTTTTTAACGTATCCTTAAATCAGTTTTATTTTGCGTTGTCAAATAAACCTTAATTTATTTCTAAATTGCTGATAACTGTACATGTGGTGGCAGTTAAAGGAATAAATAAAACAGGAATTGATAAATTAATCTCTTGGGTTCTGGAAAAAAATATTCTGAAAAAAACCCAATAATAAACCAGCTGTCATTCTCCTCCTACTTGCTTGTTTTATGAAAGATAAATTGAATGCATCAAACAGGCTAAAAACTAATGCCATTAGTCATGCAACCAAATGACTGTTAAGCAGACTTACTCACAGCTTAATCAGCATCCAAAAATAAGTGTCTGATCGTGTGTACAAAATGTCCTCTTCAGCCTCTTCACCATAAATTCAGAGCTCTCTGACCAATCAGTACTCAGGTTTGACACAAGCATATTTCAGAATGTGTACATGACTATATGGACATAACATACAAAAGGGAAATTAAGTCTACAACAACCTCTGACCATGCGGATTTGTCATCCACAAAACATTCAAAACATTCATTTTTAAATATCATCCATTGTCTTCTAAAGTATTCTTCCTACTTCCTTATTTTCTCATTTCTATACAAGAAGGCTACACAATAGGGCTATCCCAGAAATTATGCTGACTATCTTGTTTTCCCTGAGACAGTTTGGCTCAAAGCATATTTGCTGGAACTCTAGTCTTTCCTCTAATCGAAAAGTGTTATTTTCTTGTCAGATTTTAGGTTGTTGGTTTTTTTTCTCTTTCCTCTATGCTCTCAAGCTGCAAACAACACTGTAATGAGTGATTACTACCTGTTTCCTTTGCAGATTGATGGATACTGCCCATATTACAAAATTCCAAACAGCAAATCTACACACCAAGTTGAACACTTAAAGAGACATTACAATTATTTTTTATCTGCCTGGCTGCCACTGACCTCCATTCCTCTTCTTTCTAATGTATACCTTCACCTCTCCAAGTTGTCCCCCACCTGCTCTCCACTTCTGCTACACATCGCAATGTCATCCACAAGCATTTTAGTCAATGGACACTCCTGGTCATCTGTAAACCTATCCTTCACTATGGCAACAAGAAGGGGCTATGGACCAATCCTTGATGCAGTCCCACTTCCATCTGAAACCCAGGTGTTACACCTACTGCACACCTCACCCCTGCTGTTCTGCCCATGTTCTATCCTACACTAACATACTTTTCTGCCGTTGCAGTCTTCCTCATGTAATATCACAGTTCCTCCCTCTGCACTCCTTCATATGGTTCCTCTAAATCGATAAAAGTGCAAGTCAATTCTGACATTCCCTGTACTTCTCCTTCAGAACTCTCAAAGCAAACACTGCATATGTAGTTCTTGTTCTTGGCATGAAATCATACTGCTGCTTCCAAATTGGAACCACTTTTCTTTACTTAGCTTCCACTACTTTCCCAGATGCTTGTTGTGTGGTTCATCAGCTTTATACTGGGCTCTGAGTATCAGCCTTGTTCTTGTTTTACAGTTATACTCGGTTCTTTAGGCATTATTTCACTTTCTAAGATGTTGTTGAAAAATCTATTGAAATACTTTACTCCCTTCTCTCCCACATAAGTCCATGACTCTTGTACCTTACAACCTTCTCTGTCTCTTGTTTTCCTCATTATCACTTTTCCAAAGTACTCTTTCCATTTTGCACTCACACTCCTCATTTGGAGCACAATTCCATCTCTGTCCTTAATCACCTACTGTACATCCTTCCCATCTCAATGCCTATATCTCACCAATCGGTACAAAAGCATGATTGTGTTCTGGGTTTATGAAGTCACAGTATCCTGCAAATTGGAACAGCTTACAGAATCATAATTTAGATCTGGATGATTCTGAAAAAATGTCAGAGGAATTTCATAGGGTACAGTGCTTTTCAGTGCATTCCTCTGTTTTGTCCTTCCCTTTTATGTCTTTTCCTTTTCTGTGGTCCGTTCTGTGTTTGCTTGTCTCTCAGGATGGTGGACCTGTCCTCTGGTCATAGCAGCTCTCACAGACCTGCTGCAAACGCACTAATGAAGCCACCCATGATACCTGGTCCATTCAGCCATTCATCGCCAGATTGTTCTGTGGTCATGAGGGGTCGGAAGCTTTTTATTTACCGCTGCATTTCGGTATTCTCCCACAATGCACTGGGACTTTTATTTCATGCATTTTGATCTGTTTTATTCTTGTTTAACTTATGTCTATCTTTCTTTGATTTTTGTAAATTGTGCTTTTCAACTCATTTAGCTTTTAATGCACCTTTGTTATTTTTATGCAAAGCACTTGTTTAATGATTCACACTTATTTTTTTAATAAAGTCATCATATCATTCATGATTTACATTACATCATTTGTTAAAAAATGAGGAATCACACATAACTCCTCACATCATTCATTCATATTGTCCATTGTCATATCCTGTTGAGGAAATTCAATCAAGTGTTTTTTGCTGCACACCAATAACAGTGCGAGCCAGTCTCAAGTGTAATTTTTTTCATTGAAAAGAAATCATCATTTTTCAATAGAAGTCATCATTTTCACCACACCAAGAGCTCAGAATATTTTAATAAAGATGCTATTGAGGGAGCTAAAACAAGCACAAATTATGTGTTTCACGTGGCAGTATTTCTTATTATGTCCATCTGCAGACACAGTGGGAAGCTTTTGTCCTGGTTTCAGAGTCCTTGGGTGATAGTGTTGCTTTAGTGAGGGGTATGTGCAGAAATATAAAAAAATGCAAATGCTAATGCAAATCTGAGTTAAATAGAAATAATAATTTTTTTAATTGTTTTTTTTTTACAAGCATGCAGTATAATTCCACAAGTCTTTAGTGGCTTTGTTTTCAGTAGCTACTCATATGACAAGACAAATACAGATTTTATTACAATCAGCTGCTCAAATTTTAATTTCTCCTTTACAAACAAATTCCAACATAGAAACTGAGATTTGAACGTTGACAAGAAGAAATTTTCATTACTAGGAGGCACTCAGGGAGTAGAAAATTGTACTTCAGCATAGCTAACCTCCGAATGTCATGTTGACTGGTTGATAAGGAGCAATACCTTTTCTGACCACAAGGGGGACATACAGGTCTACAGTACACTCCCAACAACCACATGCTACACTGAGTGGCTTTATTGAAATCTAGAAACTAGGGTATGCACTTTCAAATTCATAATATTATTAAAGTTTTACTTGTGAACAGAAGATATTGTTTCTCAATAAATATGCTTTACATGTGTAAAAAAAAAAGTAACCTACACAAAAATAATTCAAGGCTACATGGACAGAAAGTATTTCTGAAAAAATTAAGAGGAATTTTACAGAAAAGGTGACAACTTTTATCTAAACTACCTGAATATGGTGGAAAATGGGAATTTTGATTATATTTTGAATGATCAGGATGGTGAGACATGCTTTAAGACAGACACTGGACTAACAGGGAAAGAAGTGGAAGCAGGATAACATAAAAGGAGATGCTGAAGAGACACAGGTGTTAACAATCATGACAGGAAAGGGAATGTCAAAACTTAAACTCACACAAGAAATAATGCTTTTCAATATAAACAGGAAATAAATCTGAAAACAACATAGTAGAAGCAAGAGGAGGTCAGAAAGCAAGTTTAAAACTAAATGAAAGAGGAAAAAACATCATTCCAAATGAAGAAAACCACAAGACCATAACATAAAAAAAGATTGTCTGCTGTAACACCATGCCTTCATCAGTATCAACAAACATTGGGTTTCTTTCAATCAGATTTAAGACTTGAAGATATATTTTTCAAACCAAAATGCCAAGGAGGATGAAAGATCTTTGTGGAGGAGTCAACAAAGAGAATCCTTTGACAGTGGTGTGACACCTCCAGACTTGACACATCAAATGTGGAAATTTTTACATAGTCTGTGCTGAAAAACCAAAAGCATGCAGATTTACAAAACCAAGTAACTTTTACTTTTATACTGATAAGCTCAAAGAATATTTGGACAGAATATACACTTTTTTTCCTGCTTTCACCATGTAACGCACCTTGAATTGCTATAAAAATATGCTTCCTTGCTTGCATTTGTTTGTCTCTCCCTCTTTTCGTCACATGCATTAAGCTCATGCCCATTTTAATATGAACTCTGTAAAGACTAGATAATGGTTGGTGGGGTTAAAGATGTATATTTTTTCATCTGGATGATGTTAACATATTTGCTCAATTTCACCAAAAAAAAAAAAAAAAAAAAAAAGGAACAAGTTACCCTCTTGTGGTAGCATTTATTTTGCAAAATATTACAGCTTCTCTCTCAGAAACAGTAATTCAAAACTCAAGATGATAATAATTTCATTATCCAATTTTCAGACTTCTTTGATGTCCAGTCCAAACCTTTTTGGAAGACATATGCCAGCACTTTCCGTCCTGTGTGGATTGACACCTAAGAAAAACCTCCAGAGTTTGCTGTGTTTAGCTTTGAGTTAAACTGTCACTACCAACGTGGATCCACACTTTGTTGTCAGTGTTCTCACCTCAGTGTGCTGTGGCACACGAGAGCACGGGCCACACTTATAAAGCCTCTCGTGTTTCTGTCGCGACAAAAAGATCAGTCTATTTCCACACAATTAGCATGATCAACTGAGACTGAGGAAAAAGCCTCAAACTAAATTTAATTGTCCTTTTGTCATTGTATGGCAGAAATGAAAATGTAACCCTTCTAGTGCAAACCACCATAAAAAACAGTTAAAATATATATATATATCTTACAATGCAAAAAGTTCACAAGCCATACACAAAATTTTTCACCATCAGCTGATATTGCATGAGCAACTTGGTTTAGCACGTTTGAATAAGACAATTTTTTTTCAGCATTTACTGGTGATACTGCTTATCATACTTAATGCATGGTCCACCATTCACGAGGAAATAAATCTGTTCTGAAATCAGGAATAATACTTCTTGAGATGTCCGCTTTACCAAACACATGCAGAGCAGCAGTAAAACCAGTCCTAGTCATGTATGTGTGTGTTTTGTTATAGGCAAGCATTTAAAATAAACAAACTGATAAATGTATGAGGTTTGATAAATCCCTGTTGTGTGGAATATCCAGCATTATTAATATTCCTCTTTCATGCTCAAGTTTTGCTGACGAGCCAAGGGTTTACAGCTCAGCCAGGCTCAGGGTGCAGCATGCCAGCAGCCTCTGAGAGGCAAGTTCAAACCTCTTACATAGGTTGTTTCCAAGTGGGCAGAGCATCCTGATTAAAGGCTGGTTAGAGATTTGCCAGATGGACTCGAAAGGCAAAAGAATGTCTTTTGTTTCAAACCAAATTTTAAAAAAAAAAGGAAGAAAATAATTTTGTGCAAGGAAAAAAATACGGATCTCTTCTCAGTGCAAGTGGATAGAAATCTTGAAAAAAAAAAGGATATGTTGCTTTATCTCAAAAGAAATCATCTTTATGTTGAAAAATGTTATTTCGATGAATGAAATCAGAGGTGCTTTGCCTGAACACCTACTTCACTGAATAAACCCTCAATATCTGGGTTCACATGTTTGCACACATAATACATGACAGGGAGCATGTGAGGCTCCAGGAGAGCACACCAGCTAAGCTGTGCACTCTTGCTACACCCTACCGGTGTTTCAGCCTTTATGTGGTACTCGGACCTCACCCTTGGCCTGACTGGGCGGTGGTTTAACACATTAGTATTAGCACTTTGAATTCCCCGTGAGGACAAGTACCACCTGGCAGGCACAGCTGCCCTGTGTGAGTCAGAACAATCCAGCCATTAACACACAGCAGGTACTATGGCATTGTCAAAGGACCAAGTTAGTGTGGTAATGTTATCATTAATGTGCATGCAGACAGACGTACACACGCACACACACATCTCCTGATTGGTACTGATCCTATAAGCGCTCCAGAGAGTACGACACTTAGATCACTGCTGCCACTCAGCTTCTCCTCAGACTAACCCTGTACTCAGGATATCCTATTATCAGCCATGCGTGGAAATGTTCACTGTACACTGCCAGGGACAACGTGCACAAGCACACACACACACACATACAAATCAATTTCATGCATGATGGCGTACCAATTAAAACCACAGAGGTCCATCAAGTTGATGCTGTATCTTCTTTATTAAAATGTAAAAGAAGGAAAAGAATAAGAAACAGAGGGCATATTGATATGTAACCTTATATATTTATATTCTATCTTTTTTATTGTTCTAGGGATGTATTAAGCAGCTATGATTTTAGAATAGGTTTAAAAATATATTGACATAGCCAGTATTTAAATGAGGGAAATATCCTTAATGAATTTCAGCGACAGTATATGGTATTTTTTATTAATCACAGTGTAACTAATGTGAAAGCAGTATTAAATGAGTCCCTCTCAATAACATCTACACAGCACTATTACAGAAATCTACAGTTCTCATCTTGTTTGCATCTTTAGTTTCATGGACTGTCATCACCAGATGTCTTTTAGTCTCCGAAGGCAGAAAAAACCCTTTTCTGGTGAATTTGATCACTGTTTTTTTTTTGTTTTGCATGTTCCTACATTCTTGAAACGTAAATTCCTGGGGGGTTGAAGCCACAAGTGGTGTCTACTGTGAACAGGTAACAAATACAAATGACCTCACATTATTACCAATACTGGCAATGTTTTAATGCAAAAGAATGATGAAAACTGACCCAAGAAGACTGATGGGGTGTCACTGGGATAAGATCCTGAACTTTCAACCCAAAGACTTCAGTTTTAATCTGGCGGGAGATCACTGTGGAGATTGTGACTGTTAAATAAACCCTGTTTATATACTAATAACTTAAGCTTTTTTGACCACTACAGTACTTTTATATTGTATATAAATGAAGCATTTTTCTGTTATTAGCATTCACCGAGAGATGCGCATGAGCCAGAGGCTCTCCCTACTGAGCCCTAAGAGACACCTTACTTACTGTTTTGTACTCAGATTTCCAATGTTGGTTAATAAGATTTAAGTATTGCAACCTTTTGACGAAGGTTAATGAGGACCATGATTACATCAAATGCACTCAGACTAAAAATCTGTATGATTGATTGGCACAAAAAGGTCCAAATAAATCTGACAGGATACTGAAAGAACATCCCAACTATGAGGCAACAGTGATAACCATGGCACCACCATGTCACCTATCCAAAAAAAGACCATTGCTTTATCTCTTTTTTTATGATTTTCTGCAATTCTACAGACTTAATGATGAAATGAAATGTAAAATGGCAGCTCCCTCTTTTACATCTTCCACATGGTCTGAAAAACAATTGCAGCTATAAAAGGATTATAAAACAAATAGTTTGCATCCTGTTTTATTTATGCATATGATCATCTAACGGTAAAGGAAAGTCCCAGACAGAGTCAATGGGTCAAAGAGCGGATTTACCCTTCAGAGATGGGCTGTGTTTTGACAGAGCAGAGCTCCAGGATTAGAAATCCTGTTGCTACAGGGATTGCCCTGGCCACCATACAGCAGGAACTCTTTTGTTCACGTCTGTATTGAATGATTCTGTCAAGGCAGAAAGATCCATTTTGCAGCTATTTTGGACACACTTTGCCCCTGTGGTGGCTTCTTTGTCTGGTCTGGAATCACTTGTCACCTTTATCACCACATAAGCAAGAACCACAGGAGGCTGCTTTTGGATATACAGCCCTTTGGAGATACACCAACTTTATAAAATGCCACACAAATACAGTACTATAAAAAAAGATACTATCTTTCAATTATTCATAGTTCAATAAATCATTGCGTTTAAGTTTTCTGAATTAGGACATAATCAAAGAAATTATCTGGTCCTTAACTTATTGCAGTGTTATTTATTTCACAAAAACTTAGTCAAAATGCAGAGGCTGTTTCTGAAAAACTGAAAAAAAAGTATGGTCTTAACAAATCACATTCTGCAAACCAAATACATTTGATTAATAAACAGCTGTGAGTACCTCTCTGAAAGCCAACGTTTTGCTAGTGTGCGGGTCTGGAGCATTCATATGTTTGGATACACACTGCCAGACAGGACAGACTCAAGCAATGATTGTAGAGAAACAGCTCTTGCTGTTGTTCTGTTTATTCATAGGTGAAAACATTCCAGATAAATGCCAATCTTCAGAGTGGAGGACCTTCCAGCAGGTCCACCCCAAGGTCACGCCATGCAAAGCTCAGAAAAATTACAAAAAAGCTTCTGCAATGGTTTTATAGTTTGGCCTCTAGTAACTACCCTCATCACATGTAATACCTACTTAGATATTCAGATACTGAGTATGATGAGCAACTTCTTACAATTCATGAGGGACAGTTAGAAAAAGGCTGCAACAACAATGGCCTTGGTTGATGTAAGAAACTCTCTTCTCTAAAAGAAACAAGATACAATGTCTTATATTTACAAAGATACACCTGATCAAATCATAAGACCTGGACGATGTCTTCGAGATATATGACCAAACTACACAGCTCCACATCTTGAAAACAAGCACAATATCAGCACAAAAATGTCACATCAATTATCAAGCATGGTGCAGGATTTTTTTTTTTTTTTTTTTTTTTTTAAGCAGCCACAGGATCTCATCACTTTGCAATCACTAAATTGAAAATGACCTCGTTGGTAGAACTAAGTATTCTGGAGCTAAATGTGATGCCAAAGCTTGCATCAAATTAGTGACTCCAAACACAGAAGCAAATCTATAAAATGACTGAAAAAGGAAAAGAATCAAAATGTTACAATGGGACAGTATTGTGGAACGCTGGTTAGCTCTGTTCCCAACAATGAGGTGCATTTTTACACAAAATGTACATATTTTGTTTTGTGTCTTGATTCATCTTTTACATCTGCTATTCCATGGTTAATTAGAAGGTGAAACTACACTTTGTAACATTAACAAAATTACACATTCTGTTACACCTCCAAACTGTATTTTGCATAATGTCAGAATTCAACCAATTTAGATGAAAACGTTAAGGAATTTTATATTCAGTATGACATTGTTTAACATCAGTGTAGCTTATTCAAAGGACTGTTTATCTTTTTTCGTATTTACTGTGGTGGTCAACTCTCTGCCTTTCTCTGTGGACTTCTCTCTTTCCCGGCATGGCTTTCTCAGGGTACTCTGGCCTCCTCTCACAATCTAAAAATGTTAATGTGAAGATTACTGGCAATACTAAATTGAAGTTAGTGTGAAAATGCATAATCATTTTTCTCATGTGGTCCTGCGATGGACTGACGGCCTGCAGTGCACCTTTGACCCTGAAAATTATTGAAGCCAGTTTGTAAAATGTTTGAATCCAAACCTCAATATGACTGAAATACTGTGGTGGAAACCTGATATAGCTGTGCATAAACAAATACCTACAAATGACGGTGAATTAAAGCCACATAACGAAGATGAGGATTCAATTCTTCCACAATAATGTGAGAGACTGTTAATGCTTTACACAGAAGCCAATTACTTCAAGTAAACCACGAAAAGTGGTTCTAGTCGCTGTTAAATTACAGTGTATTTATTCTTGCTCGCGCTGCTTCTGCATCTTGGATTAGTTTTTCTTAAGTGAATAAAGACATGGTGTAATATGTCATGAGTTGTTGTTGGCATGAGGTTGCATTTGCCTAAATTTAAAAGCAGGAAAGACCAAATTTTCTTATTATATTATGACAAGTAAAAGCATAGAACTGGCAAAGGTACTTTCTTTTTAACATAACTCACAGAAACCATCACTTATAGTTAAAGATCATTTTTACACCCTTCGTTCTCTGTTTGTGTCTCTCTCTCTCTGTTGAATCTCTATCGCTTTCTTTCTCGCTGATCCCACTCCTCTCACTGGCTCTTTCTGTCTCTCTGACTCACTACAGTGTCTCATGCACAATGTTACACACACACACACACACACACAGTGCAGTAGCTTTCAAAGTCCATGCACCCAAGTCTGATAATTCAACCCACATAA
>JAOWBL010001147.1:0-15956 GCA_028564865.1 Zenarchopterus dispar | reverse complement strand
GAACTAATGATTCCCTTATGATGCCCTGCACATAAATCCTCCCAAAAATCAAAGTGGCATTAATGAATTGTTTTTTTGATATTCAGGGTACTTCCTGAAGTGTAAAAACATGCTCTTTAGTTGAAACATTTTTATCTGATCATGCTTTTTTATGTCAGACTCTGTCTTTGTGACTCAAGCTAAAAGCTTAATTGTGAGAGCAATTTTACTTTTCATAGAATTAGGTTTCTATTATACGTAAAACCTCCCGCGCTGGAGAGGACCACTCTTGTGTTCTGGTGTGTGTGTTTTTTTTTTTTTTTTTTTTGCAAAGACACTTCTTGAGTGCAAACAAACAAATGCACAACCAACAAATCAACTGTTTTTTTTTTTTTTTCAAAGCAACACTTTCCCGTCTTTATTGTACAATGGAACTTGCTATAGGTCTTGGAAACACACCAGTGGGTTGCCTCTGAGTGTTAACAAAGTAAACAGTCCCATCTAGTGGCACAATCCTGTCCTAGGTTAACGCTTAAAAAGATGTCAAAAACTGAAAGCTCTGACCAAAAAAAAAAAAAAAAGGCATACACACGACCGGTGCGCATGATACTTGGCTTGCAAGCTTTATATTCCTTGAAATGATCCGGTTCACACAGTCATTAATTTTCTTCCTCAACCTTGAGAAAATGATGACTAAGGTATGATCAGGAGCAAGTTCCGCGGGTGGCTGATAAAGCTGATAAAACTCTGAGGATTCTTTAGGTTACGCACATCAAACAGGCAGAGGTGTTCTTGTTTCTGCGCTCACTTCATCACCTGCCTTTGTGCTGACGAAGCCTGTAAAATCACAGCAGGACCGAACACATGATTAACTCGCAGATAATCTATGTCTGACTGGCCTGAAACTCCACCGTCAGCTCATTTGTAATGTTTAAAAAAAAAAAAAGAGGCATTTTTAGAATACGATTGACGCACACGGCCACAGATGCTGTCAAAGAATGAGGCTTGTGTTTTGAAACGCGGCTCCAGCCCAAACTAGATAATAACTGATGTTGGGATAAAAGCAAAATTAAGAAAATTAATACGCACTGAGGACAGCATTGTAGTTCTCGGTTTTATCGAGCTCGCATCCCACCTTGCTTTCCTTACTGAGCTCGTGTCTCTTAGTGGGCAAATTAATAAGGAAATAATTGTGGGATAAGTCTTTCGTGATTTTATCTGGCCTTTGGCTTCAGAAGCATCCCAGCGGCCGTGAGCGCGTATGTGGGGTCTGAGCTGATGTGAGCGCGCATTTGATCATTTGTAATGCTCCCCCCCAAAAAAATCTAAATACCAGGAGAAAGGCAGCGGACCCCCGCGGGACGTTTTCCTCGGATGCTTCTGTGTGCTCTCGCCTCCTCTGAGGGATGGAGACATGGAGAGTTTAACTTTTGAATAACTCTCTGCTGTTTTTTCACTTCTCCGCGCATCACAACGCCAAACAATAACCACAAACTCATTCAAGGCACAACGCCCTGAAAGACAGCGGGGAAGTGGTCGATCCAACTGTAAGTGGGCAAACTGAAGTTATTCTGTGACCGTGTGGAGACAAGGATGTCACGGGAATACTCTTGCTCGTTGCGTAGCGCCTTATCTGGCGTGACGTGGACGTCTTTCAGAGCACCGTTTTGGTTCTATGCTCCAAAACTTTACTGCTTGGCTTGATTTTACCACTGTAATCTGCGCTGTCTCAGTTCCCACAGAGCAGCCGTGCATCTCAACTATCAGGGATGATGGCAACGTGTTCATATTTGCTATTTGTGTTCATATTTGCTATTTACTTTAACAACTCGCTTCAGAGGTATAGCAAACACAGTAACAGGCTGGATATTTTTACTCTGATCTGGGTTTGTGATGTCACCCTACCACCAGTAATATATTTTTAGACTTAGTTGCCCCCAAACAATGTGAATGTGTCATGTTGTGTCAGAACTTTTGCATTGGCAGTGGCTCCAATCACTTAAATATATGCTCTCAAGCCCAAAAAAAATACTTTTTTCAAAACATGGCCAAATGTTGGCTGGAGATGGAGCAAGAACACAGCCTGCATGTTGTACCTGCATTGATTTCCCCTCAAATCCAAAGATACACCAAATGGGTTAAAGTGGCGATGACGTGTGGTTTTCTGTCTCTCTTGGCTTGTGATTGACTGCTCACTACTCTTTTACACTAATGTTCAGCTCACAAATGTTAAGCTAACAAGGACGCAATCTTTAAACTGTAAATCACTGACAGTTATGAAACACACTGTGTTAGCTTTTGCTTGTATTCTTCCTGTATCTTCTGTAATTTAAGATCTAAACCACACACATTTCTTCTGCTTCCAGTTTTTTTATTTTTTTATTTCAGAATTAAGTACAATTTGCTGCTGAGGCTCTCTTAACTGACTCCCCCGGATAAAAGTCAAATATTTAACCTTCTTTACATAAAGCACGTGTCTTTTTTTTCTTTTAGTTGCATAAACACATAAAATAATGTCAGCTATTAAAAACTCGGCTGAGTATTTCTACCTGCTGAACTGCAATGGCAGAGTCAAAGCCACTGGTTGGAAGAATCAGGGTTTCAAACAGAATAAATGAAAGGAAAAACTCTGTGGGATTTGTGTATTGTGGGAGTTAAGAGCAAGGTTGGTCTAATTTACACACCACATTGTTCTTCTATATTAAATTATTTTTCCAACTTTGTAAAAAGCAATCTTTTTTTTTTAGGTACAACCAACCAGTTATATGGCAGGGACTTAATGATTGAATGGCATGTACAGACGGTCAGTATGACCTGCTGAATTTCAAACTGAGCATTAAAATGGGAAAAAAAAAACACACACAAATAAACTTAATTTAATTTAACTGACTTTGAATGTGATATGGTTGTTGGCTGTAATATTTAGACAAGCTGGTCTAAATATTTCAAAAACTGCTGATCTACCAGGATTTTCAAATACAACCATATGTAAGGCTTGCAAAAACTGGACCAAAAAAAGAAAAGAAAAGAAGATATCCAGCAACCAGCAGATTTTTTTGCTTGTTTGTTTGTTTGGGGGTTTTTTTTGTTTTTGTTTTTTATGAAAACCTGATTGAGACTCCACAGTTGGTCATCTGATGCTGTAGCTCATCTGTTTCAAACTCCATATTTACTGCAATAATTGACCTCTGACTGCAATGGACTGGTGACCTGTCCAGGATGTACCCCTGCCTCTCGGCTGGGATTGGCTCCAGCAGACCCCCGTGACCCAGTAATGGATTCAGCGGGTATAGAAAATGGATGGATGGATGAATTGACCTCTGACTCTGATGTTCCCACCTGGCACTGTTCAGCATGAAGATGTTTTAAGGTTTTTAAGCAAAGCTGGGGACGAGCAGTTGTGCAAAATTTAGTACACTCTCTTTTTATTTATTTATTTTTTTTAAATTTTGTTTTTGTGTGGGTAAAGGTTATTCTAAATGGCCTGATTATAGTGGGTAATATCTTTGGCAAATATGGCCTCAGACAATCAATAACACATACTTTTTTTCATCATTCCAGTTTTTATCTAACAAAAATGAAGCAAAATAGCAAACAACGGAATAAATGAACCAAAAATACAAAGTACCCCCTTACTCCTTTCACAGGATTTAAGAGTGTCAGTTACACAGAAGTGCTGCTAATCATCAGCCTTTGATGCAATGATCATTAGTGCAGGTACAGATTTCTAGAAAAGCAGATGTTTTGACAGTTTGCTGGTCTGTGACATTCAGGTGTGTGTTAACAGAATCCCACAAGAGAAAGAGAAAAGCAGTGGTCTTATAAAAGCAATTCTTGCTGCATATCAATCGGGAAAGGGCTATAAACCCATGTCAAACTATTTGGATTTTGATGTTAGACAGTAAGCAAAATTGTTCGAAAGTGGGAAGAATTCAAGACAGATGCCAGTCTTTAAAGGAGAGGAAAAGAAACAAGGTTTTGTAATAGCTAAGTCAAAATCCAGATCACAACCAAATTTAAATGCTGGTGCTGCATATTAAGAACACTGTACATGAGCAAAGAGAAAAAGATCTAAACTAACTGGAAGCAATGCTGTTCAGAAAAATAGGTCAAAAATTTCTCCACAGCAGTTTCAGAGACCGATAAATACAGTAAACAACTGCTCCAACTTATTGTTGCAGAAGGTGGAGCTACAACATACTGAACCCACAGAGGCCCTCGCTCATGTGATTCGTTCTCTTTTTGCCTTCATTTTTGTTAAATAAATAATAGAATGGTTTTAAAAACAAGCTTTTTCATTATTTGCATGCTTTTTAGTTTTTTCACAAAATAACAACAGGATTAAGATACATGGTACTCGTTTTTACAACTGCACATAATAGCATTGACCAAAGAGTAGGGTAGTCATTTGCATATTGTAAATGTATGTAGGGTAGCAGGGCAGATCTAAAGTTATAATTAAGGCCTTCATGTTTGATGAATGTGGCTCATAATGTAAAGGTGCTTTGAGTGGCCGACAAGACTATTATAGAGTAATATATAAAAATGCTTTCCATTTATCAGTTTGAGACCTCCAGGGATTGCATTCTTGGAGAAGATTTGCACATTTGCACATGTAATTCTGAAGAACAAGGATGAGTTTACGTAAGTTTACTAAATACCAAGGGAGAAGCTTTAAAGTCTATATTACTAACTGGTCACTGGGGACTGGATCAGTACAGCGCTACAGAGAGATTCACTCGAGTATATCAGCTGAGGCTAACAAACTGTGATACTTACTTAACAGCAGTTTTTTGTTTGTTTTTTGCTTTTTTTTCATTTGTTTGCTGAAAATTGAGACTATCGATCGTCAAAAACAGTCCATCTCAGGAGTGTTAACAGGAGCGAACTAGTGCAGACATGGTGATTAAGACGACAAGAACAAGAACAGGGAAACCTCCACCACACTCTCATCTTAATTATTCACCCCACCCACCGCTTACCTGAGTCCTTCTCAAAGAAAAGACAGCAGTGAGTCTGTAGTAGCCATGGTAACACCTGTGACAGATGAAAAGATGGATGACAGATATAGTACAATACAGCTGAGTCACTCCACACACATATATTGACTGAAAAGAGGGGCACAATGGGAGCATGTGGGCATTCATAGACAGAAGGAACTAGAGGGAACAAGATGTGGCTGCCCTCCATTCACAGAGGCTTTCAGCCAAGACCACCTCCCTCCACCCCCAAACATACGTATGTACACTGATTCCCACAGCACCTCACCCACACACCATGCATCATTGGGCGCGATCGATGGATTGGTGTAGGAATCGGGATCACAGGAGAGGTGACAAGCATTCATACTGACTCATTCTGGCTCTGCAGAACTTCTGGCGGTTTCTGTAAGGCGCGCTTTCTGCGAGCGCGGCCAGGTGCGACACGCACGCCGGGTGGGCTTCAGATGGTCAAAATTCAAGCGTCTACAAGCCCTCATGGAGATGCACCTGAGACCACATTCAAGAACAACACACAAAAACAAACCAAAAAAACAAAAACAAGCTGCGCCGCAGGCTCGGCTCATGCACAAACAAGCGCGTCTCTCCTCGTACCTTTTTCAGCGCTGACATCTTCTGCCTCACAGAAGGTCACTTCTTCTTCGATAGTAAACGGAAGATAATGGTGCGAAAGGCGATCACGTCCCCTGGCAGCCGTGAACATGTTCATTGTCGTGTTCTTCAGTGACATCTGCAGCAGAGCGGTCGTAGTTTCCCATGATGAGGACGGCTTGCGCGTCTTTTCTTGTCCGACGCAAGTCCTGATGCAGCGGCAGACCTCATTCCTTGGAGATGACTTATAATGCTCTGATGTTGTGGTCACCCAGAGTCCTGCTGCTCTTGTGAAGGCAGCCTACATTCGACGCCATTTTCACAAAATCTGCGCCTATAGGATACTGGAGCCAAGAATTGATCTAGTACAGCACATATACCGTTACACAAAACTTCTTCATACATGGAAATGAACAAAAACACTCTTTCGACTCCACAGTGGCGTCTCTACTGTAACAACACAAACAAAATGCGTGTGATTTAAAGTGAAATTACACAATTATAGAACAATGGTGTGCTCCAATTACTGGTGACTGGTAATGTCATTTTTAACTATAAAATGAAAATAGTGAGGGAGTTCATTTTAAAAATGGCTCAGAACCTGATTTATTTAATCATGATTTAATGAAGAGATACAGGTGAGATGAACTAGCGAGACATGAAAAACGTTTACCTTGTCATTTTCATAACTGGATTAACTGTATTGAGCTCTGGACTTGCACTACAGTTTTTTTTTAAAGAAAAATATAAAGTAAACCAAGTCAAAATGCAAAAATAGTCTTTGTAACTGTTTCAACCACAATGTAACAATATGTTCTGAGAAACCCATAAGGATTTAGTTTGAGAGAGGATTTCCACAAAAAAAAAAAAAGTTTGACGGGTTACACAAATACTTGTAGAGATTCTCCTACAATATCTGCATACATAAAGGATTACAATCTGTATCCCTGGCTCTCATAGGTAATTTACTCCAGTGTAGATGGACTGCTGTGTCACTGGGCGGCCCCTGGAGTGAACTGTTATTAGGAGTGAACTGCCAAAGTACAAACTCGGCATATATTTCTTAAAAAAAAAAAAAGAAAGAAAGAAAAAGGATAAGTCCAATTAAAAAGGAGATACAAGAAGCAAGAATTTCCTGGACTGTGCCATCACATCCACTGCCTCATTACACCTAAATCTGCATGTAGAAAATAAAAACAGTGAGGTTTTATTTACTTAAAGTCCATCACCTGACATCTTCATATGTGGGCCTACTGTCAGATGGAATTTTTTAAAAGATACTGAAATCTGTGAAGACTAAAGTTGAAAATTTGCACTTTTATTTCACTTTGATTGCATCTTTTAAATGTTAGTGTTGTTAAGAAGAAAGGGGTATTATCCATAATACTGATGATCTTGCCCAAAACTTTCTTCCTTTGAAAGTGCTCTCATTCAAAAATGCAAAGCTAAAGGCTCATAAAGTTATATTTAAAAAAAAAATAGATAAGTTCTGTTCCTTGTAAAGTCTTAGAAAAGGATAAAGATGTTATTTTATGTTTTTGTTTGTTTGTTTTGAGGGGTTGGGGGGGGTTCTTGCTTTTTAAGATTATACTTTGGGTATTTAAAGGTAGTGCATTTAATGTGAAGAGACAAGGGGAATGATTGCAAGAAACTGAATTTGCAGACATATGTTTAGGTCACGGAGCACTCATGTGGGTGCAGTGCTGAAAAAAGCCAGAAGCTGAGTATTGTTCCATCTGTTTACTTAGAGATTTAAAATTACATAAAACTGGAAATTTCATACTCCTTTTCACATTTCACATCATTCTCAATCAATCAAAAGCATTACCAAAGCAAAACAAAGACATTTATATGTATTTTAAAATATCAGTATCTTCAATTGTTCCATTTAATTATTTCTGTCAGATACTTGATGGTCTCTAATGCCCAAACTGACTAATCTGCACAGTGGGAAGTCACCACATGCTATGTTTGTTCAGCCTCCAAATAATGAATTTTGCTTTACGCTAGTGACTTGATCAGTTTGTATAAAGAATTTTAAAATATACATTGGTTTACTTCTTTAAAAGGAGTGTAATATTTTCAAAACACTATCTGAACAAAATTTTGCATTATTCGTATTGTTACTGTTATTATATGGACACTAGAGGGCGACAGAGACAAGCATTTTAATTGCCCTCTGTCCATGGTGCTGAAATATTTAACTGAACGTGTTAAAGCAATTGCTTAGTGTTTGCCGTTTCTCTCCCATTTAAACAAAACGTGCTGCGTCTCACCATGATGCTGACAAAGTTAAACTAATTCTGTCATCACCAAGCTGTCTGGTTTATTTCTGATATTTTCAAGTCATATGATCATACACGAGCAAATGCAAAATCGGACATATGCACTGATACCCGTAAAGGTGGAATAACCCTTAAAAATAAGAAATAAAAAATCTCATCTCATGAAATGATTGGAAATGAAAAGAGGAATAAAAAAGGAATGTTTCATAAAAATATAATTTCAGCTTTATGGGCAACAACATAGTAACAGCTTCATGTTGTGAAATTGAATTTAGTGTTCTGTTAGTTACCATATCTGTCTTCTATTTCTTTTTATCATGCTTTTGTGGCCTCATACAACAGACTATAGTGTTTCTATATGCTGCCTGGATCACATGCTACTCTTGTTTTTTTCCCCATGATGCTTCAGTGACAGTCTAACTGCAAAAAAATAACATATTTCATAATGACCATATGTAAACTCAAAGATTAAATGTTATAATTGGTATTATTAGAGCATCAAAGTCCCTTCAGTTCTAGTGATTTATGAAATAAATTAAGCACCAACACAATCCTTTCTATGTTATATCTGCACTGTTACATCAGAGCAATTTTCTAGTCTATGAACCTGTTTTACTGGCATTGGCAATAAAGTGATTCTTATTCTGAATCCAAGACCAATAACTTTTCCTTGTGAATTTCATTTGTTTCATGTTCATGTAAGGTTACATCATCCTGCTTTTTAAACTTATGTCTGGGTTTTCTTTCCCTTTTGAGGCATTACTGTTGCATACTAAAATTTCAGTCACTGTCACATGTCAGCATGGGACCATTACTCACATCTTGCTCTGAAAATCAAATCAACTCAATTATTGTATCAGGCCTGAATGGGAAAAGACTATGAGTGCTTGGGGTATTTTCAGTTCCTCTGTGAATTATGCCATCAGCTACATGACAAGAGATGACTAGAGCAGGCCCGTCTTAAACATAGTTTTGTCATAGAGTGGAGGGGGACACTAACATGATTCAGTGAGTGGTGCCTCTCACCCTTCTTCTTCTCATCCTCTTTCTTCTTGTTGTCTTTTCTTCCTTCAGCACAATCCACAGTTGTTATTTAAAAGCATCATATAAGTATAACTGTGCTCCATTGCTCTTGTAGTTTATTGACTGGTCTGTTTTCTCTTCTGTAAATGTTTTTAGGCCAGAGCTTCCAGAGCTGCCAGAGCTGCATGCTGACCTGCAGTCCCACCCTCTGACCATCCCAGTGTTTACTTCCACTTATCTAAATAGATGTCTCTGTTGGATATCTTCTAACATGGTGACCTGCTGTCCCACCCTCTGACCTCCTCAGTGTTCTCTGCCTGAACCTGTTTATATCATTGTCTCTGTTGTACACCAACTAACCATGTATCAGTCATATGTACTTCATCCTCCCTGTCCTATCTCCCCCCTCTTTTCTTCCTCTATCCGGCTGGCTTTCAGTGGGAGGGTCCCCCCTTATGAGAGAGGTTCTGCTCAAGGTTTCTTCCTCCTTTAAGGGGAGTTTTTTCCTTGCAACTGTTTGACTTAAAGGTTTTTCTCCTTTTTACTTGCCATTGTTTCCTTAATATTTGCTTTGCTGTCATGTTCTGGGTCTCTGAAACACTCCTAGAGACTATTTGTATTGTAATAGACACTAAAATTGAAATTAAATTGAAGTGGTTTTAATTATATCAGATGTTAGTCACATCCACAAATATTTGAACAATGATACTTTTCATGATTTTACCTTTACACATTACCACAGTGGGTTTCAGTTAAACAGTGATCTGATCAAGGTGTAAACTTTAAGATTAAGCTTAAGAGGTGTCACAAAAATATGGCATTTACCTTTTTGGGATTACATCCATCTTAAGCAAAATGTCTCCAGAGGCTGAATTTAGACAAGAAACTGAAATGAACTCTTTTGGCCAGGGGTGGTTCATTCTCTTATCACTTCAAGACAAATGAGGGTGCTGGATAAAAGGTCTGGAGTTGATCTCAGGTGTTGAGTTGGCATTGGGCAGTTATTGGCTGAAGCTACCACTATGATGTTGAAGGAGATCTCAATGTGAATGAAGGACATCATCATTAGGCTAAAATTAAAAAAATTTAAAAAACAGATCTATAAGAGAAAGCAAAAACCTTAGCTGTGGCAAATCAACAGTTTTGTACATTCTTAAAAAGAAACGATTTCAGAGTCATTTCCTTTGTGAATAAAAACTCATTCACAACCTCAACAGAAGTGAAAAATACTCTGGAGAAAGCAGTATCTTTGTCAAAATCTGCAATCAAGAGATGCCTTCGTGAATGCAAATACAGAGGGTCTTCAACAAGGTGCAAACCTCTGGTATCATTCAAGAGCAGAAAAGTCAGACTGGGCATCCTAAAAACATCTTTTTAAAAAGGCAGCCATTTTCCCGAATCAGATTACTTGGGCAGACAAACTTCTATCTGATGATGGAAAGAGAAACGTTTGGAGAAAGGAAGGTACAACCCATAGTCCAAAGCATACACATAATGTGTCAAAAATAAAGATGTTTATTGATAATGTGACTGATTGCAAATGTAGAAAGATCGATTCTGAAGTGTATAGGGATACAATATGGTTAAATTCAGCTAAATGTTACAAAATTGACAGGATGGTAATTTACACTGGAGATGGACAATTACTATAAATGGGATAGAACAGAAATGTTTTATTTTCAAAGTAAATTACATTAATACACTTTAAAAGCAGCTTTTCAGTCATCTTATTTTAACTTATTAGAGAAAGCTCCTCAGTCTCTGAAGACACTGAAGGACTGGCAGAGGATCTCCAGGGAAGAATTTGGTGATGTCCGTGTGCTGCGGACTTCAGGGAATCCTTGACTGAAAAATGACTTTCATCCAAGTGTTTAAAATCTCTTACATTTACAACAATATCCCACTACTTTAGAGTATTTGAAAATGGGTCTGTTTTGCTTTAAGAGGCAATAATTCCTGAATGGTAAATCGAATGTTTCTGTGAAACACTTTAAGCAGAAAGTCCACAGTTTGATCCCATCTTTAATGTTCTCCTTCAAATGCATTGCTGTGGTGCTTGAAGACACAATATTGGGGGGGGGGGGGAAGTGTTTGTCCAAAAAAATTCAACTGTATGTGACGTGGTTCTCCTACAGACCCGCGTGCCTCCACACCTGCATTTAACAACAGATAATTAACCCCAGCAAGCCGTTTAATTTTATACATTTAAAATATAACATTAGCTATTTTCCGTTTTTAACATTATTTCACTTAATATTGCCACCATAAATATTCATGTCGCTGCGCAACCAGTTTGTTTCGCTTCTTGTCGCATTGAATTTAACGACAGAGCAGCAGAGTTGGGTATTATTTTGGTGACTGGATTCAAGTCACAGATGATCCCAGGCTTTTCTGTCGCTCTGTGGATAAAATGACAGTTTTTCGGTCGGCCCACGTCTGCCGGTGAATCTGGGGGCAGACGGGACGACAAACACCCAGACACGGATAAAACAACCCCGCCGGACGGCCGGAGACCGAACTGGAGGACTCCCCGCTGGCAGGCTGACCAGGTAAGAGGATGAATGAAACCAGAGACCAGGTGGCTTATAAAAATCTGCCACAGCCTTCCCAAAAATGTTAGCGATTCATTTGAAAAGGCTAGAGATCATTGACAGGATTAAAAACGCAACCCCTCAGCCCCCCGGCAAAAAAAAATAATAATAAAAATAATAATAATAATAATAATAATCAGTCTCTAGTCGTTCAGTTTAAAATTAGTACACAGTGGATACGAAACGGGATTCTGACACTGAAGAAAACTGGATGCATTTGCATTGAGCACACATTGATACGGCGCACAATTCATTAAGATAGACGCTGATATTACAGTTCAGGTTGTAGATGTAGTTCTCCGCATTGACTGCCATGAACCAGTCTGTGCTGGCAGCTGTGCTACTCAGTTAGGGGGGAAAAAGGTAGCTACTTTCAAATGTATCGCATACCATCCAATCCCATGTGTGCCGAATGAATCCAATAATATTTCCACCTTGTAACAAACCTCGCCTGTCATATTTAGATCTATTGTCTTTTCCTTGAACTCCTGGCAACCTTAGATTGTAATATTATTTAATGGGGTTTGGTTGACATAAATCTAAAAAGCTGTCAGACAACATGTCTGGCTCCCATTACTTTTATTCCCAACACAATTTTGTCCCTCTATGATGAATAATCAGTCTATTTCATTGAGACCAAGGTCTTACAGGTTTACATTTCTCAGTATGAAAATGGCAAAGATTTAATTTCTGCAGTTTTTTCATTGATATGCTATGTGTCCCTCTTTTGATTAGAAGAAAAGGGGATTGTAAGGCTCTTGGCTGGATATACTTCTGATTTATGAAGCTCAGCAGTGAGTGATACTCATGAAAAATGTACATCTTTTTTCTCCTCTCCACAAAGCAGTGTGATCCCACAAGAAGGTGAAGGAGGACAACTGGGACAACCTGTCAACAACCCAGCCCTGCTGGATCATGGGTAACCATAACAGTAAAAACAGCCATGGGCCTACAGGTACTACAAGAAGTGATTTAGACTTTATATAAAAACAAAAAATAGAACTGACTATTTTTAAAGTATAACTTTTTGAGATCACCACTGTTTCTTTCCTGAATCATATTTGATGTCCTTTCTGGTTATTCATCTTCATAACAGACTATTTTTAGACTTTTTTTTTTCATTCTTCCTGATTCTTATTCGCACTTTGTTTGAGTGTCTTTCTAAAATAAACAGTTTTACATGCAGAGCAAGGGACAAGAAAGTCTGAAGTTTTCCTTCATTTGTGACATAGAAGCAAAGCAGTAGCTTTCACATTGAAGATGCTTCTCAGAATAATTATTTACATGACAAAAGGTTTAGAAAAAAATCTGTGAACATATATGTAGGGTAAATGGAAACTGAACTCTTAGTTGAACCTATTGTGGTATTTAGTGTTTATAATTGAGACCATCACATTCTTTTTGTTTATGCAAAGCAATTAAGCCCATTTTCATCTGCTCTGCTAAACTAGAAATAAGGAAATGCTGATTAAGGCAAACATATTCATTCATTTATTGATTTTAATCTAAAATCCATTTACCAGATTTGTTTCAAAAGTATAAGTCAAGGTGAGGATTAAAGGTGCACTATTTTTTTCAGTTAAATTCTGGTCTCAGGAAAGTTGATGATCATAGAGATATTTCTTGGCACACAGAAGAGACTGAATCAATTTAAAAATAAAAATAAAAATAAAAAAAGGTGTAGTCCATAAAACTTTGACAGTTTAATCTTGATCTCTCTTCAATTTGAAGCTCCACAGATCAACTGTCATTTGACTGAGGTGACCAGAAATTGCCATATTGAGCCTTAAGTCTTGTTGCCAAAGATGTTTGATTGTCTGCTCACCCAACTTAATTCTCAGTCGCAGCTTGGTTACGATGCAAGCTCTGGTTTATCTCTTGGCTGTCAGTATGCAGGAAGTGGGCTCAGGCTCAAGGAGGAGAATAGCTCCCCTGCTGCACACGAGGAGACTACACATCAGGCTGCTGCCAGGGAAATGATGAGTGTGCAGAATCTTGCACCGCAAAGGACAAGGAGGGGAGGAATTAAAAGATCCAAGTGGAAGCGGTTCAGTCTCTGCAGCCAGCCAAAGTGTGTGTGTGTGTGTGTGTGTCTGTAAGTGAACTTGATCTGCATGATACAATGTTATAGAGCTGAAACATTAGTTTCAGCATTGGTTTATACTATGTATGGAGGATAATTCCTTATCCAAAACCAAAGACTTAATAACACACCAATATGATTTCTTCAGAACTCGTACTTTTGGAGATGTGCTGATCTAGCAGTATTCTGCCAGGTTTAATGATGGGTGTAATTACTTTCTGGTGACACTAAAAGAAACTGTTATTTGATCAGGAAAAATTACTTTTCCTCCTGTGTCTTGCCACATGGGGGGAACAGTGTCTGCTTCCCAGCCAAGACAGTAGCAGGAGAGGCTTTTTGCTGCATCAGTCAGCTCAGGACTGTAAATAAGGGAGTGGATACTGACTGCAAACCTCTGCATTTAGAAAAAAAAGAGGTGCTTAGATCATTTGCAACTTGTATTAGATGGTTTTTAAAGCTCGGGACATTGGCATTGCAATTTTTTTTAATTCTTTTTTTTTTTTCTCAGGTTCCCCTTTAGATTTTTACCATACACCTCCTACCTCACCCTCAGAGGCAGAGCTGGCTGCCATGGCCCTACCCGCTGCAGCTTCCACTGATAAGACGCAGACTCCATCGCTGGTCGATGGCACCTCCCCCTCTGTGTCCTCAGCTGGAGACTGGACACAGAAACTCTCAGCTCCCTTGGAGTGGGCAGTGATCAGCTTAGATAGCATCACCTCCTCAGAGACAAATGTGAACGATGCAGCAGCGAGGCAGGACAAGGGAGTGTTTGGCCTGGACAGTCCAGCACCGTTGCCTTCAGAGCAGAGCTGGCAGGAGAGAGACAGTGGAATGGAGCCACAGGCTGCAGCAGAGAGAGCTGAAGAGGAGATGACCTTGGTTTTACTTGGTCTGATGGAGGAGTACAGGGTCTCAGTTGGCCTAACCCCCGGCACTGATGCTACTAAAGGAGCAGTAGGTAGGCCCTCTAAATTCTTTCTTTAAATGACTTTAAATAAACTCTTACTGATCCAAGAGGACGGTTAAAAATCAAATCTTTTACTTGACTCTCTTAGGAAAAAAAAGTGGACTGTCTAGAGGCATAACTGTTAATAGGAAAGTGAGAGCTATACAAATACTTATAACATCTCAAACCTAGCCCCAACAATCAGTTAGTTGTGGTTATCCTACGAATTTGTTGCCATCTTTGAATGTTAAAACAATCAATTCTGATTGTGCAGAGAAAACAATAGCAAATTACTAATGGCTTTTTAAATTCTAATTTTTTTTTAACTTAAAGGAAAGCATTTGTTAGTGTGTCTGAATTGGCTACCAGATTAAAATGTTTAACATAATTCTCACAGACCAACATAACATCACAGACCCAAATGAAAGTATAATTATCCAGCTTTAACATTTATTTTAGCACAGAAGTGGGCAGCACAAAGCTGTAACACCATTAACTAAAACTCCAGAAGCAAAAAATGGGGCAACATGAAGTTGTGTGTGACTCCATCCTCTAAAAGCAGGCTACTTTGAAATAGAACTGTAAATTTATCGTGAGAAATTGAACTTCTGCGCTGTATTTCTGTGATATTTTAATTGAAACATGTCACATTTTATGATGACCTGAGAAAATAGGTTCAGCTTGTGAAAAAAGGTCATCTCTCTCTCACCTCATGGCAGTTAGCCAGAATATCTTCCAAAGATAAACCCAACCAGAGAAAAGTTTGAGAAAGCTGCTCAGTTAGCTCCTTAAAAAGTAAACCAAACACCTATTTGACTGTAAAAGTTTTTTAGAAAAGCTTGAAAGTCTAGAGTCATACTATACTGGTCATTTGCATAAAACTGATTATTAATAAAGACACCAGAAGATGACCCTTATGGAAAGATAAGACTTTTCCTGCCAGTTGTAGCTCTATACTATATCAATGCCTTCATATTTCATGGAAATGTAATAATACAGTAATTGCATATACAGCTAGCTAAAAGAAACAAAAGTTTTTTAGCCATTCTTGCGTCATTAAATGTTTTTATGTTGCTACTTAAAGCTGTCTGTCAGTGTTTTGCCTAGCAGGCACTTTTTTCCCCTCTCTTTAAACCCTTTCAGTCCCAGATTCCTAGTATAATCCCTAATCATTATGATTGACAAGAAAAACAGTTATTTGTAATGTTGGTCTGATCTATGTCTTGTATGTTCATAAGTCTCATAAATGTTTATTAAAGAAACTTTACAACCACAATTTTGCAGTAAATTTAGAGACTTGCAACAAACATAGATCAGATAAATGCAAGGATAATAAAATATGCATAAAACAATGTCTCTCTCTCTCTCTCTCTCTCTCTCTCTCTCTCTACATATATATATATATATATATATATATATATATATATATATATATATATATATATATATATATAT
>JAOWBL010001146.1:0-15926 GCA_028564865.1 Zenarchopterus dispar | reverse complement strand
ATATATATATATATATATATATATATATATATATATATATATATATATATATATATATATATATATATAAGAAAAATGTGACAATAGATGACATAATCTGGGAAAACAACAGAAGATTAACATCGCATCATGATTCTCATCATTATTAATCTTCATTCATTTTCTGAGTCATGATAACTTTAAATCAAATTTAATAAAAAGAATGTTTTTTCTGATACAAAATGGTCAGTGTGTGTTTTCTGGTTCAAAACTTCAAATGCCTTTTTTGTTGTTGTTGTTTTCTTTTTCCTGTCGTAAAGTTTTGTAATTTTAATCTCTAAAATTCACAGTATCTTGTGGTTATAAATGTTACAGAACTATTGTTCTTCAATCTCTCAGAAAGTCTGTCATCATGTTGAAGGAATGGGACTGAGACATGCTGAGAAAAAAGATGCTGACTTTATTACTCTTTATGAAACAATACCCACACCTGTTTGCTTGTTCATTCTGTAAACACGCTGTTTTTAGGAGGGTAACATGTGGCCTGAAGGCCCCCTTCTGCACCACAGTTGACATTGTGATCAGCTAAATAAAATGTTATCACAATCGTTCAGTCTTTTAAAAACGTGTCAGTGCTCATCATCATGGACGGTAGAGGCTCTTAGTCAAAGCTTTTCTGCTTTTGTGTGTTTTCTGTCTCAGGGGAGGGAGTACTGGAGGTTTGATGGCGACGTCTTGGATGACGACTATCCCCGGGACATTTCTGTGGGTTTTGACGGTATACCTGATGACGTTGATGCTGCGTTTGCCGTGCCAGCACCAAGTCACCGTGGAAACGAGAAAGCCTACTTTTTCAAAGGTATTCATGTAGAAAGTTGAAATATTTTTTGCAACGTTCAAAAGCACAGTGTGTCCTACATTGATCCTACTTGACATTGTGCTACAAATCCTGCTACTCTCAGCCCTTTGTAATCTTTATTTAGGTAGGCCAGTTGTAGTGGATGAGGATGTTACTTGGTACAGACTTTGAATTAAGGATCCAAACTATCCGGGTCTGAAAGATGAAGCCAATGTGGAATTATGTTAAACCTGTAGTCTTTTGACCTGCCAGCAGGGGGCACCTCCTCTGGCAGTGAACCACTCCAAATGTAAAGAGGATGATCAGAAAATAATTATACTTCTTTCCTGATTTATTAGAAATACATATAAATGTGTATCAATCTGTGTTTTTTGACGACAGACATTTAACTAAAAATTCAGGAACCAAAAGGATTTATTATTCAAACTTGTCTTTATGTTGCAAACATGTGATTGTTTTTTGTTTTTTTTTTTTAACATAAATATGTGTCCGTCTCTTTCTTCAGGGGATAAGTATTATCAGTATGACTTCAAGAACCAACCCTCCCATCAGGAGTGTGTACAAATGAGCAGGTCTTCCCCATCTGTGCTGTTCACACGATACACTGACCTGTATTGCGATGGAACAATGGAGGATCTTTTCACTTCACTTTTTGGAGGCTCCAGTGAGAACCAGCTGTAGTTTTCAGTGTTTCTTACCATGTTTTGTTAACTATTTTCTACTTGTGTTAAAACTGATCCTATCTTTTTATGCAGTCCTTAATCACAACACTGGCCCTCGTTTCATCAGAGGGGACTGGCATGGCATCAGGCCTCCTGTAGATGCCGCCATGGTAGGACGAGTTCACCTCAATGTCAAGCCCACGCTATTCCCCCCTCCACTGGCGAGGAGGAGGACCAGTCAGAAGAGGAAGCCCGGCAGGAGACGTGGCCACCAGCGGAGAAGGAAAAGCCGCTACGTCTTTGATGATCTGTGGTTCTTTGATGATTGGTCAGATTATGACATGGACTACAGTGACATCACCGATCAGAGCGCTACACAGCAGTACAGCAGCACCCCTGTTCAAAATGTGTACTTTTTCAAGAAAGGTATGACTACATGGAGTCGTTCTTACACATGCAATAAGTCAGAATGTATTTCACCAGGGGACTTCACTCTTCACACTTTTTGGTTAGTAAGTCTCGTTTCTGTTTATGTTGACAGATAAGTACTACAGACTGGGTCTGCAGACGAAACGGGTAGACATCGTCATTCCTCCTTATCCACGATCCATCGCAAAATACTGGTTGGGCTGTGAACATGAAGCAGTACCTGATGCATCCAAAGCAGAGAAGAAATAGATGAACGGAAACAACTGAAATTCAGTGACTGCTTTAAACCAATTTCTTTTAGATCATTACAGCTTTGAGATTAAGAATAGTCATGCCAGTTGCATTTGTTGCTTTTAGCTCGTGTTAAATATATTGTTAATATCTTATAGAAAGGAATGCTAAAATTGTGTATAATTTAATACATTTTAGTTTTTCAGCATTTAGTGCTTTAATATTCTTTTCCAACTCATACCTAATAACAGATTTTTATCTAAGCTATACTCTAACCATAACACTTAAAAACTTCATCCGATGTATTACTCTCTGATATCCATGTTTTTAAATATACTCTGGCATTATTATCATTAACAGGTGATATAATTTGCATTTTAAAATAATAAACTATTACGTCTCTGCATTTTCACACTGTGCTGAATTTCTCACCTGTCCAGCAGGTGGTTGGAAGAACTGCTCCCCCTGCTGGACAAAAAGAAACCCACGTATCTATTTTCTTTCACCTATACCTTATCGTTATTGTATATTATTTAATACTGAGACTCTTTTTGGCTTATAAATTATCTACAAGCAACATTTTAAACAACACATTTAAAATCATTTCATCTCCCCGTATTTAGTTGTGCAGTCTTTCACCAGACAAAATTTACAAAGCGTGTTTGCTGCCATTGTCTATCATTGCTGATGTTAACATGAGCTTATGATTTAAAAAAAGTAAAGTTCACGTTCATTCTTTATTATTAGCTACATAATGTATTTACGTCTTAGATTTTATAAATTGTTTGTCATATTATTTTGTCATTGCTGTTACAGTTAAAATCCCATAATTAATATGAATAAGAAATAAATAAGTAAAACAGATAGGAACAAAAGGCACCGCTGGGATTCGAACCCAGGATCTCCTGTTTACTAGACAGGCGCTTTAACCAACTAAGCCACGGCGCCAGGTGCCTGACGAGATCACAGCAGTCTTTATAAATACAACCAGAACGAGACCGACTTTTATTTTTATATTATTTATTTTTGGAATTACACATGTGCTACTTAAAGATAAATTTAATATAATTTACGATATCTCAACATATCTATCTAGAAATGACTTTTTTTCGATGCAGTCTTCATTTTAACAAACAACTATCCTCCTAATTGTCTGTTTTACAACCTGACCATAAACGTGACACTTCCAAATCTGTCCCACTTTTTTTGTCATTCAGCTCAAAAGATAATCAATCATTGCAGCAGAAATCTCCATGTCACCCCCCAACTCCTTGAAGCACAGATCGGACAGGTCGGCCATAAAGTCCTGGTGGCCCTGCTGAGTCTGGAGGGTCTCGGTGGGCTCTGGGTGTCCTGCTGCAGGAAAACGACCGCTATCTGGTCCGGGTCCTTGTGCGCCTTCGAGGAAGGCCTCAAACTCTGTAAAATCCCAATCTTCGAGAGCACTGTGAGGGAGCCCGTCTCGGCAGAAGAGGTCAGCATCAGTAAAATCAACAGTTGGAAAGTAAGTGTCCTGAGATGCAGGTGCAAGCAGGGATTTGTCCTTTCTGTCCAGGATTGTTGACAGCATATTGGACTGAGGCAGACTTGGAGATGGGTAGTCTGGTTGCGTCGGAAAACTGGGAATATTTGGGACAGAAGAAGCCAGCTGAGGAGCACCTGGCCTGTACTGTGGTTGGAGGTAGTCTCCGGGGGGTCTAACGGGCTCTCTTGCAGATTTCTTGCTTTTGAAGTAACGGGCTCGTCGGTTTTGAAACCAGACCTGTTGAGAAAAATAAACCGCAATGAGTTCACTCTTTTACTAAAATTATCATATTACGCACATTTGATCACATGTCATACCTGAATTTTAGACTCTGGCAGACCAGTTATACAGGCCAGAGACTCCTTCATTTTGATGTTGGGGTACTGGGTGACGGAGAAGGCCCTCTCCAGGTGACCCAGCTGCGCCTTGCTGAAGGTGGTGCGCTTCCGGCGGCGCTGGGTTTCCGAGCGGGTCCTGAACGCAGCACCATGATCCGCTGCAGAGAGAAGACATTTAAGTCTCAGTTTCAATTTAATTAGTCTTTGTCGAGATATTAACTCACTGTACAATTCTGACATTCAAGTTTCACATGTTGACTCACCTCTGATGGAGTTCTGAGCGCAGTCCTCGTCCTTGCTCTTATCCAGAGTTGTAACAGGCCAGTATTGTCCTAAATAAAACATGACCAACTCAGAAACATTATCGCCAGCATAATCCCACCCGTGCTGCATTCTTTTCCACGGAGCTTTAAATCAAAGCCAAACTCTGTCCCAAAAGATGCGATGTGTTGACACTGGGAAAACACAAACCACCTGAGGGTTTTATACTTTGGCTTTCAGACACAGGACGACCCCCTGCACCCCATCCTCAGACGCATCTCAGCCCTTCCAAACGCGTGCCTTTGATGTGACGTACACCTGTAATGGCTGTCCGGCTAATAGGTGTGCGTTTGATCCCCGATGAGCCATCAATGCGCGCATTTAAACAAGACGGAGCTTGTCCTGACATGCGGATGAGCTACAGGGAATCTAAATGATGTAAGTCGACTACTACATTTATTTAATTTTTAAAAAAGCAAATAAGATAGGTGTGGGAATATATATATATATATTGCTTGTTTATGACTACCTTCTATAAGTCTTGTGACATAAAGCAAAGGAATCAGCCAGTTTTCCCGGCCTCTTTGGTCTATGGCACATCCTCTCCTCCCGCTGCCTCCTGGTGCGCATATGAAACAAAACATGGTGTGTGTGGATGGTGGAAGTGTATTGAGAAAGCCGCGGGAGTGTGAGGTTTCAGGCAGGTTCAGCCTAATGCCTGGAGGTGACAAATCGGGCCATTTTTTCCCCCTTCCTGTTCGCTTCCACCGATTGGAGACATCAAAAACACCGGATAAGGCACAGTCCAGTGCACGGCCAGTTCCCAGGTTAGTGTCAGACTCGCAACGCCAGAGTCAGAGTATGAAAGTTAGCAGAAGCATTTACTGAACTTGTTTTTTCCCCCCCTCTTTAAAATAATTAACACTGCCATCGCCAAGAATTGTGCAGTGATCACCCTACAGCTCCTCTTGAGGTCACGTGAGGTTAGAAATAAGATTAAGACATTTAAAAAATGAGACAATAACCTTGATGAGTGGCTCACATGAGCAGTGAATGGCTTCACTTTCACTCCCACCCACGTGAACAATAGACCACTAGATCATAACTCAAGATCCCGCTGGCAGTCACATGACTTCGATTAAGATGACAGTATATCGATACTGTAAACACCGAGCTTCAGATCGACTGTCGAAACCAGGACACGTGCTGGCAAAGTGGAGTTACCCCGCGTGACCTCCGTGACCCATTGCACACACACTCAAAAAAAAAAAAAAAAAAAGTCTTAGCCAGGCAAGCTTAAATTACTGTAATGCCTTTCATGTTATGTACATTTGTGTTTTATTAGTGTTTGGTTGTTAAAAGTATGACGTCTGAGACTTTTGGGATTAAAAATAGTCCACTAGATGGCAGTATTGTGTGCGTCACTTCCCTCATGTTGTAAAGTAAACAACAAACATGACTCAGTTGGAACCACCAGAAAACATTTTATCTCTTTAGTGAAAGTAAACAAATACAAATCTTCCGATGATGCACATCCTTGATATCAGAGGTATTTGGGACTAAACTGAGTAACTTTTGACACTTACGAGTCAATTATGGCACAGACAAGTTCAATGTGAGTCAAACGTGTCCTAAAGTTCATGACCTGGGCTAAATTTGGGTTTTTAGGCATGTGTTGTAAGAGCTAGATGTGACCTAAGTTTCATAAACTAGTGTTTACATTAGATACCGTAATTATTGTTAACCCCGGGCTTGGTTCAAAGACCCAAAGAAAATGAAGAGTTGGTCCATGTTTAAGCAGTCACACTAACCCCGAGTCGGCGCTGTCAATCAAAACCAAATTTGGGATTAAGAAAACTGCAGTATGAGCCAAGTTTGGGACAAACAATCTTTGTTATATGGGGTACTGGATGTAAAAACCTAAAAGATACATATTCCTGTTCCCAAAATAGCTTTTATAAAATATAGGCCAAATTAAAATGTGTTCATTGTTAAATTTCAAGTATTAAAACATTAAAACAGACATTTTATTTATTTTTGAAAAATAGATGCTTTTTTTTTTTTTCTTTGAGTCCTTTAACATGTTGGGGTGGGGAAAACTGAGACAGGAGCATAGCTACTACTTTGTTGCATCACTGTTTTGTTTTTGATAACACCCTGTAAGAGTTTGGGAATTAAGGAGATCAGTTGCTGTAGTTTTGTTTTGTTTTTTTGAAGAAGTTAAATACCCGCTCTTACTTGATATGGGAATTAGTCTGCTCAGCTTCTTATGAATAAATAAACAAGTTTCAGCACTTTATCTGTCCCCTGTGCACTCTTTTTATTTATTCAAGGGTTTCAATTATTTCTTTTTATTTACATTTTATGCAGCATTTCCATTTACCAGGTTATTAAAGTTGTATAACAAATGCTAAAGCACTTAAATGTGGGTTCACTGAGAGCAGCGTTTTACGTTTTTCACCACCATCACCAGACACTGGAACGACTACTAGTTGATTTTGACCCTTTAGTTACTTCATATGAGCACAGTTTAAAAAAAAAAAGATAAAAGCAAACACACAAACACACAAAAGCCTCTTAAAGACATTTGCATCTTTTTTATTTTTTGGCCACACATCTCTAACTCATGCAGTCTCTTTCTTCGGCTTCATCAGCTGCTCTCACACACCTGCAATATACAAACGTTTCCTCTTTTCGTGTGTGAATACTTCAATTTATACCTCACAAACTCAGGTGTGCACACAGACACACACAGGGCTTCTGTGTTCACACTCCTCTGGAAGGATTCAGGTTCGACACTCGGGTGTGAATGACGCTCTGCCCTCCTCTCCCTCACCGACTTCCTTGCACCTTTCCTTCACAATACACAAACACCACCCCTCATCCTTCCGTTTGATGTGGAGACTCCGTCCACATTTCCTGTCAGCCCGAGAGATTCTTTTGGGATTAATTCTTTGTGCTGTGAGGCTGAGGTGAGCAAATTATCCTTTTTCTGCAAACGCCGCTCTGGATCTGAGAAGTAGAAGATGAGTGAGATTCCAGCTCGGCTGTGGATGAAAGAACCGCTGACTCAGCAAAGAGCAGAGGACATGAGTTGGTGCAGCTGTTTACTTATGAATTGGTAGTATTCAAATAATGCCAAAATTACACGTCTTATGTGATTGTGTTTTTTTCATTTATATTCATGTTAAAAAGTTTGTCCCTCCTTTTTTAATACCACAGTTTTTTTTGTGTCAAAAGAAAGTAAATATGATCTGATCATAGTGGGTCTTAGTATGTCAAAAACATAAAACCATGTTATTATTTATTTAACAAAAATTACAACAACAAAAAAACATCTTATATAATTTACCTTTGGGGATAAATAAAGTACTTTCAAACTGATTTTAACTGAAAGATGGAAAAAAGGGAAAACAATCTATAATTTAGTAGCTTGTAGATCCACTTTAGGCAGCAAAAGGTAGCTGTTTTGCTGTGACTTTATCTCACATGATTGAGTGGGCCGATGGGCACATTCTTCTCTACAACTTTGCTGCGGTTCTTTGATGTATTTCAGAAATGGTTTTTGTATACACTCACTACAACATGTCAGTGTGGTTGAGGTCTGGACTTTAACTTGTCCTTTTTAAGAGCTTGATTCTTTCACTTTTCAATCTTTCTGATGGATCTGATGATGTTCTTCAGATGATTGTTACGTGATCCAGTTTCAATCAATCTTTATCTGTCAGACAGATGGGCTCAGATTTTTCTCATCAACACTCTAGTATACATACAACCCTGATATTAAATGGAGTGGAGTTTTACATTAAAATGTAATATTACATTTTCCTTTAATGTTCATAATCTCTTAAGAGATCATTTTTAAAATGATGTTGCATTGAGGTAAAATATATGTTATGTGAAATTAATATTTTTACTGACTCTCACTTGTAGTAATTATATTGTTTCAAAATTATGATGTCATGAAATCATTTGTGACTAATCACTGTGTTGTTAACATCTGATATTCAAATAAAACAGCATTATTCACCAAACTGAACTTTTAACTGGACCTAGAATTAAGTTGTTGTTGTTGTTTTGGTTTTTTTTTTTGGCAAATCATTGAGTGTCATTTATTACAGACAAACCCAAATGGCAACAGGAAAACAAATACAGCTTAAGGTACACTGGGGATCAGAGATGTTTCTTCACACTTGTAGATGATGATGATGATGCATAGGGCCACTAGAGGGCGCACAAGATCCAAGGTCAAGGTCAGTATAAAGTATTTGGGGAGAAATAAATTGGCTTTCTCTTCATTTGTATGTACCTAATTAGGCATGATTTAAGGTGCAGTCAGGAACTTCCCAAAAGTCCACTAACTAGCATACAACATTCATGCTCCGTTGGACTACAGAAGTGTCTCCCTAGCCCCTTCCCCTGCTGTCAAATTTTTTATGAATAGACGTACCTGAATGTACCACTACTAGACATAACTTTTAAAATTTATTTAGACTTATTGAGTGTGTTGTCATCAAGTGTTAACATGGCGTGAATGCCAGGGCCAGAGGGCTTGCCTGATAACTGCACAAAAACATGTTTGTTTTGATATTACAACCAGATTACTTTTCTAGAGAAAATCATACGAACATGTACAAATAATATTCAAATAATGTCTAATTAAATAAATGCAAGCAACTGAGTATAATAAAAACTAACAAACTTAACTCGACCACAGTGTTCGTGTAACAGGTGTGAAAAATGTTTATATTTCATCCTAAATCCATTCTTATTGTCCCTGTACTTTTTCTTGGTTTATACATTGTATTTTATTTTGGAGGAGAAGCTTTTATTTTCTTACTTCCTGTTGCTGCGCTACTTCTCTTGTGTTCCCGCCGCTCTCCTCAGTTCGCGCCTTGCTGCGCTCGGGATTGGTGGGTTTGTATAGCTGTGTGTCCATTTCATGTGTTAAAATGTTGAATATGTCCTGAAACTTAAGTTTGGTAAACTCACATCTTGTTTTATATCATTGTTCATTTAATTCGAGTCTGTTAAGCTGTTTTTTTATGATCGGCGCAGTGTTTTATTGGGTGTTGTTCAGCTTTAATTCCCATGTTAGTGGCATTCATCAGGTTTTATCAGGCCGATGTGATTCTGTAATTATTTTTTATTCTCATTGAAGGTCTGCATGTGGAAGCCTGGATGGTTAAACTTCTGTCCTGAAAATATTCTTGTTTTAAACAGAATAAACCTCCAACACCTTGGTAGTCCTTGGTAGTCCTTGGTAGTCCACACACAAAGCAGAGTTCATACAACAGGTGAGTCAGGAGAGATTTCACGCGCGTTCATCTCCTTCAGGTTGTTGATGACTCTCTGGATGATTTCTGGACTTTTCTCTGTCTGATTCAGCAGACCTTCTGACAGTTTCTGGTTGGACTCCTCAGAAAGGCCATGAAGGAAATGAACACACAGGTCCAGGTGGCCATTTTTACTCTCCAGGGATTTCTCCATGACTCTCCAGGACCCCACTGCTCCAGGTCTTCTTGGTAGAACATGATGTTTCCTTTCTCCAGATGTGCAAACACCAGCCTCCCCAGTTTCAGAAGAACTTCCCTGTCAGCCTCCATCAGCTCCTCTGGACTCGTCTCAGGTCCCTCATGGTTCTTGTTCTTCTTCCTCTTTGTCTGGACCAGCAGGAAGTGGGAGAACATGTCCGTCAGGGTCTTTGGTAGCTCTCCTCTCTGCTGTGTAGTCAAAATGTGCTCCAGAACTCCAGAGCAGTGATCCAGCAGAAGTCAACACAGGATGTGGAGGCTCCTGGATGTCTTCATGTAGGAGATAATTCTGCTGGACAGATCTTCATCAGTGAACCTCCTCCTGAAGTACTCCTCCTTCTGGGCTTTGGTGAAGCTCGTTCTTCTGTTACCCTGTCAACGTATTTTGGAGGGATCTGATTGGCTGCTGCAGGTCTGGAAGTTATCCAGATGATGAGGTTTGTCAGCAGCATGTTGGCCGATGAGCTCTGAGTGACGTCAGACACGACCCGACTGTTGTTGAAATCCAGTGAAAGTCTGCTTTCATCCAGGCCGTCAAAGATGAGTCTCCGGACAGCCAGCTGCTCTGCTGGGACCTTCTGGAGCCTTGGATGGAAAACTTGGAGCAGCCTGAGAAGACTGTACTGATCAGCTCCCTGAAGATCAGCAGAACCACCACACTGACATCTTGGTTCTCCAGGCCCCCTGCCCAGTCCAGAGAGAACTTCTGAACCGAGAAGGTTTTTCCAACACTAGCGACACCGTTCGTCAGAACCACTCTGATGTCTCCACGTTGGTCAGGTAACGCTTTAAAGATGTCGTGACACCTGATTGGAGTGTCATGGAGGCTCTCTGTCTCCAGCTGCCTCACCTCACGTTGGGTATCAACATCTTCCCTCAGTCCCTCTGTGATGTAGAGCTCAGTTTAGATCCTGTTGAGGAGGGTTCTACTTCCTCTTTCATCAATTCCTTCAGTCAGATGTTCACATCTCCTCCTCAGACTGATCTTATGTTCATCGAGAACCTTCTGCAGACCAACATCTCCTACACATCTGCTCTGACTGGCTGTCTGCAGTCCAGATCTGGTTCTGGATCCAGTGTGAGCTCATAGACCGGCTGCAAAACCATCCATCCATATCAACGCAGAGAGATGTGAAATCTAGGTTGGCTACATTTATCTTTTACAATGCGCGGGCATTACTGTACGCCTTTTGCATACTTTGCTTACATGTGTAAACAATAACTATCAAAGAGGAAATCAGCAACTTTGCCTGTGGTGTTTGTTTGTCTGCCATTTCAATAAACTTCTCATAACAGTTTCACATCTAGTTTTCCTCAAGCATGGCCTGTGAATGCTGACGTCAGACACAGAGCTGGAGAGGGGAGGAGTCGGGAGGTGTCTGAATCTGATTGACATTTGACAGACACGCCCCCTGTCTGTGATTGGTGGAGCTGAAACGGTAAACTTGTAAACTACATTGCAGGCTGCAGGTGGCTCCAAAGACCTCAGATTTGTTTCTCAAATTATCAGGTTTATGTAATATTATCAGAAAATAGTGGTAAATTTCAGAAAATATGACAAAAATAAAGTTAACAACTGCAACTTGGAGTACTTCACGATGACAGATATGCGCTGTCTGTGATATGAAAGGGCTTTCTCAGATATTTATGAGTTTATGAGGTTAGAAATTCTGAGCTTTCTCTTGCAAATTTGTGAATTTATGAGGACAATTTTTTTTTTCAAATTTGCAAGTTAAAAATTTACAGTTTCTAGAATTTTGCAGATATATGCAGTCAGAAATTCTGAAAACCGTACAACTTTACAATTTTTTTCTTTAAAAAAGTACACGTTGATGACGTCATACAATTCTTAATTCTTCTTTTTCATCATTATTATTATTATTACTACTATTATTTTTATTATTATCATCATCATTATTATATTCCCTTTCCTCAACAAATTTTCAGTTAGATAGCTATAGTTATTTTGCTAGCCAAACTGGATTATGAACGTTTGGTTCACAAATCTACACTTTTATCTTCTCAAAGTGTAACATATTGTAGTGACGGCTGTGGGGATGCTGTAGACGCTGTTACGTGCCAGCGCAAGGACTTGTGGGATGCCATTTTCCGAGGTCTTTGCTGGTCTGACTGTGCTTAAAAGTCGTTGCTTTTGTCTTCTTTTGCTGTATGGTCCATTTTTATGTAGTATTTTCTAATTTATGAGGTTGTGTTTCATTTCTTTCGCCACCATAAGTGAAGTGTTAGTGGCGTTTGACGACTCCTCTGGGGTACAGGTGGTGTGTTCACTGTCTCCAAATAAAATCGGAGTTTTGTGTTTCTCCCAAGAAATTCGTATCTGTCTAATTTGTTACCGTTGCTACAATATTAATGCACCATTATGGATAATTGTAAAGGCTTTGAATTACCCCATCATATTGCACTAGGGGCTCTACAACAGAATCTTGCACAGTGCCCAAAACAAACGGGTGTATTTGTACTTGCCCTAGCCTGCTTTAGCTGTTTTTCTGATTAATTCAGATGCACATTTTGTGTATAAAGTTGTTTTTGTTTTGTTTTTTAAAGTAAATGACATTACTTCTTTGAGAGCACAACACAAAGCAGCCAACTGTGCAAAGTGAAACTTTAGAGAAGTAGTCTATGCGGTCATTAGAGCGCGGGTTCAATGCGCTGAAGGCTCGCAGGAATGTAAATCCCGCCTGAGGGGCGCGTTCCCGTCCCGCGTGGGAGGAACCTAACGGGGAAAGGAGGGCTTGTCACTGCTCCGCTCCTGCACCTCCGCCTGTCCTCTCATCATCCCCACGGACAAGGATCGCCAAGACCTCCCTGAAATCACGCAGGTAGGGGCCGCGTAAACACGGCTACGAGGCGGTTTCTCGCCGCAAACGCAGCCGTGTCGCATTTCTGACAGCCCGTGTACGTGGATCAGCCGAGCTGCGTGGAAACGACGCTCTTACAAATAGGATAGAGTTGAGTTAGTTCAACAATACCAACTCCGACAGGGCGGGACATTTAATATCCCTGAAGGTTAATACGAAAAAAAAAAAAAACAGATAAAGATCCGTTATTTTCGTTGGTGAACCGGATGTTGAACGTAAATGATGCGTCATGTACCTTTAACTGCGACCCGCAGCTGCTGCCTTATACTCATGTTACAACACACGCTTTGTTTCCATAAACAAAGCGCAGCAGACGCTGGAGCGTTATTTAAACCGGATCACTGTAAATCAATGAAATCAGACGTCTTTGAAGCTCACTGCGTACTTTTAATCCCTCTACCGAGCTGTCACCTGGCAGCAGTGGGAATAAACAACTTTATTTGAACGACACATTACACACACACACACGAACTGTTTTACATATCCAAAGTGAGGCATCAGAGGATTAGAAAGTAAAATATCCAGGTAGGAATAATATACTTCATGAAAAAAGACAGTTAAAAGCAGATAAGTTAGGTTTAATGGATAATAAAACCCAAATAATCAAGGAAAACAAACCACTAGATTAGATAAGGAAAAGCATGAAGGATACTTTCAGCGCAGTAATGGGTGTAGACAAGACAAAGACAATAGAAAGCAGCAGTTTTTGATTTTTAAAAGTGGGAAGGGTTGAGGTACATTTATTATCAAAAGCAAATATTTTCCATCTGTGTGGATCATAATAGCTGCATCTTTGCATCTGTGCTCAATGTTTTCCAGATGACTGCTAAATATCTTCAAGACCAGAAATTTACTGTGGCCCCATATTTTTCATCGATTTCTAACCCATCAGCAACATTTAAAAGATGACTGACAGTCAGTGCAAAGATCTGAGAACAGACAAATGTCATGATGGTCAACTTTTGTGATTGATACTCTTGTAGTTGGAGGTCAGAATCTGACAGCTGCATATTTTTATCAGTTCAGGCTTTGGAGAGTCCTCCTGTGGGTCTCACGTAGTTAAAGTTGATAAAAACGGTGATATTCACGTCTTCGTGGAGCAGAAATTTACTACGTCTCATCTTTTGTAGTTTTATCTGTGCTAAATTTTCATAACTGATAGCTCAACGAAGTAAGAGTTATTCAAAGTTAATAAAAAAGAAAAACTGTAATTTTGCACAGAAAAACAAAAATAGCTGGGTAAGTACTTCATAAATTGTGCAGCAGGACTAGAATGTTTATTGATCACTTTACATGTCTCAAAGAAGATAAGTCAAAGATATTGTGCTTAGTCATTTATTACTTAATTTATTGAGCCATTTCTTCATACCAGGGAGTAATAAAAGTATGTGAACATTCAACTCTCATTCAAGGATTGTGCCTTTTTGAAAGTTTACCTTCATTATTCTTTATTTGACCAACTTGTGTGTTTTGACAGTAGGCTAAGTTTCTATTCAGATTATGTTAATAGATAAATTTTCTGAAACCATCACGTCTTTGCATCTGATTTGCAGGATGTCTCGAGAGCAGCAGGCCGTGGCCCGTGCCAGGAAAGCCTTCGAAACAGGCAGATCCAAACCCCTGGAGTACCGGATCTTCCAGCTGAAGAACCTGCAGCGGCTATTCAGCGAGAAGCAAAAGGAGATTGCAGATGCCATGAAGAAAGACCTCAACAAGGTGACTGGAGAATCAAAATACAAGCACTTAAAACACCTTCATGTGTTTCTTTCCCCTTACAAGATTTTCATTAAGATTTTCATTTAAAAAAATCCATTATGTGTTTTTTTTTGTCTTAAAACTCACAAAACCTTAATTTAACCTGTTCCATAAACACTTTCATGCGCTTCTGATTGTAAAAATAAAACTCCTGAGAAGAGGGAAAACATTTTTCTTGAACCCCTATTCACTGTAATTCCTTCATACATTCTGTTTTTTGTTAGAAGTGATTTTTCTTTCTTGTTTTTCATCCTTTTTTAAATTATTTATACTTTTAAGTCCAGCACCAGTTAAAGTTTGGATGCATGTATCCACTCACTGTGGGTGAGTGGGTGTGTTTGGCTCTGGACTTCTGTCTGGGACTGCGTGTTCTTTCTTTTATTGTGCTCCACAGTAAGATCAGGTTTTCATACCTAAACCACAGGAACCTGTCCCGTCTCCATTCACGGCGTAATAGTGTTTAGAAACACGTGAAGTGAACGGAGCTGGGATTTGGATAGAACTGTGTACAAAGTGAGATCAAAGCAACACGACGGGTGCATGTGAGGAAATTTAAACTATTACTAGGTTGTTGAAAAGGTTCCAGATTCCAGATGTTTTCTCTGAGTGATCCTGCTTCTTCCCACAGCCCAAACACATGCATGTCCATCTTATTTATGAGTCCTCGCTGCACATAAGCAGGCCTGGCTGTGTGAGAGGTACTGGTGACCTCTCCACAGCTTACGCTGCCTTTCACCACTGAGACCCTGAACTGAATGAAGTTGATTTAAAAAAAATGGATGGAGATAATCTGAGACTTAAATCGTCTCTAAGTTAACTGGGCTGAGAAAGACTTAAGAGTAAAGTTTCTGTTATAGTCCTACTCAAAAAGGTTCTTTAAAAGACAGTTTAGAGCTACCTGTTAGAAATGTTTAAGGCCAAGTTAGAAGCTCTCTGAAAGTATTTTCGTACCAAAGTGACATTTGGTCCTTGATGCCAAATAATCCAGCCAGAATCAGTCCTTCAGTCAGTCAGCTAAGAAAATGAAAACTCTTACGCTGGTGCAAATTAGCGTCACTTGTCTCGTGTATCAAGCTTTCTAAATCTACAGAACGCAACAGAAAGCTCAAGTTTCTGTCTTTATACCCAGAGCGAGGTGGGGACGCAGCTGTATGAGACTCTCGGTCTGGAGGGAGAGATTGACCTGGCCATCAAGAAGCTGAAAGAGTGGGCCGCTCCTCGACCTGTGGAGAAGAACCTGATGACGCTCTCGGACACTGTGTACATCAAGCCAGAGCCTCTGGGGGTGGTGCTGATCATCGGAGCCTGGAACTACCCCTGGGCCGTCACCATCCAGCCGCTTATCGGCGCCATCGCTGCTGGTACTGCATCACGCCGGGCGTGTGTGTGTGTGTGTGTGTGTGTGTGTGTGTGGGGGGGGGGGGGGCAAGTGCAGGGCGTGACACAGGGAGGTTCACAATTAATCTCCGTGGCT
>JAOWBL010001145.1:0-15926 GCA_028564865.1 Zenarchopterus dispar | reverse complement strand
TGATAGGTCAATAGTATCATATCTGTTAAAACAATCTTTTTGTTACCAGAAAAAGAAAATCATACAAGAAACTAAGAATTTGATACTGAACTTAAAAATAAATTATAAAAGGAAAAAAAGAGATGAGAATAACACATTTATACTTTGTCTTTAACTGATATGGCTTCGAATGTTTGCTCATACAAAAGGTGTTAAATAAAACTAATGTTGCTTCTAGATACAGTATTTAGCATCTAAATCATAAACCGTGGTATGAAAAATGTATATTTTATGTATATTATATAATGTCCATCCATCGATTTTCTGAGGTCCATAATGGGGTTGTGGGGGCAGTAGCCTGAGACTTTCTTCTCCACAGCTACTTCGTTCAGTTCATCTGGGGGGATACCAGGGCGTTCCCAGGCCAGCTAAGAGACATAGTCCCTCCAACATGTCCTGGGTCTTTCCCGGGGTCTCCTCCCAGAGGGACATGCGTTGAAAACCTCACCAGGGAGGTGTCCTGGAGGCATCCTCACCAGATGACAGAGCCACCTCATCTGGCTCCTCTCAATGTGGAGGACCAGCGGTTCTACTCCGAACCCCTCCCGGATGACCGAGCTTCCCGCCCTATCTCTGAGGGAGTCCCCAGACACCCTACGGAGGAAACTCATTTCCTCCGCTATCTCGTTCTTTCTGTTACTACCCACAGCTGGTGACCATAGGTGAGGGTAGGAACGTAGACCGACTGGTAAATCGAGAGCTTCACCTTTTGGCTCAGCTCCTTCTTCACCACGACAGACCGATACCGAGTCCACATCACTGCAGACACGGCACTGATCCACCATGTTCATTCAACTGTTTGATTCTTCTCAACCATATGCTTCTCGGCTATCTGAGAAAACATGAGAAAAAAAATAATATGGAAGAAATGAAAAACCTCCAGAAATTAATGACAACATGTGACAGAGGCTTCCTATTCACAAATCACTACAAGTAATTTTATTTCTCAGGAAATACTGAATATGGAGTTTGAGCCAATAACTTTGGTGTCACCTCATGGCTGCAGAGGACTTTTATGTAGTTTTTCAGTCTTTCCGTTATGTTGTTATAGAAATAAAGTCCTTTCATGGCTAAAAAAGTCCTTTCATAGAAAGTATTTTGTTTGGACACCAGTTGTGCTTTTAAACAGTGAAATCCTTCCAATCATGTCTACGATCTGATCAGAACCAATCAAATGTGAATGTTCACCAGAGCAACCCAGAGAAAATCCGAAGGCAAATCCATCAGGGGGCGCTGTGAAAGTCACAAATGTCTTCAGAGAGCTCTGCCAGAGAAACTTTCATCTAATCCTGGTTAAAAACATCCCATCAGAACAACAGGATAGTCAGGAGCTTAAAACAGCTAAACTCTTCCTGTAGATGTTAAAACCACTAGACTCCAACTCAACTCCTGAAGCTACTTTCTATGTCTGAAAAAATACTGGAAGTTCCACTCTCGTCCGTTGTAACGTTGAGTCTATATCTTAGAAAGCTCATCAAAGCCTTATCAAAAAGTGGACTATCTGGTGACAATGCTGCCTTCAGCACTTTTTCTGGTGATCTGAGCGTTCTCAGAAGACTTCTGACCAAGTTCTCGGTGATGTATGTGATGTTGGCTTCAATCCTCTGAAGATCACAATCATCAGCATCTGCTTGAGGAGTCACCATGTCCATCAGACGCACCCAGACAAAATTAAGGTCTTCTTCATCTATGTCATACTTGCTTTTCTTTGACAGTTTGGTTGAGAGTCGCAGAAGTAAAGCACAGGAGATCAGGTGGTTCAGATTCACAAATTCAAAAAATGTACTGTCAGTGGAATCTGGTCCTGTACTCGTCATAATGAGGTCAGGAGTACTAGAACAAGGTGATGCAGCTGTTGTTGTAGTCATGCCAGTTTTTAAAAGGTTAAGAGAATGCCCCAACATCTTACATGCCTCCAGGATGTTAAAGATGTCTTCTGAAGGAAACCTTTGAGTCAGGTGGAGCGCTGTCTGCTGCAGCTTTGCTACAGTTTTACTCAGTTCCTCCAGAGGAATGTCCTCCTGAGCTTTGTCCATCATCTCCTGAGAAACCACAAAGGAGAGTTCACCTGTATGGTCATTCTTCATGATGGTCAAACATTCATCTGCCTCTTCACCCCTCACTGTTGTTGGTCCAAAGTGACGGTGACATGACATTCTAGGACTGGAGGACACTGGGTCATGCACCGCGTGAACACAGCGATGTTCATGTCCTGATGGTTGACAAAGTGGATGAAGTGTGATGCAAGGGACAACTTTTTCTCCTTGTGTCTCAAGTGAATTACTATTCTTGACAATGTTGTTCATACATTTCTGGGAAGAACGGGTGATTATTTTCTTCATTATTGTCTCAGTCTTCTGAACAATATACTTCGAAATTTTACCTCCCATATTCAATGTTTCTGGATTGTTGCTTCTTTTCTGAATGTCCAAAGTAAAATAATTTTTCTGTCGTTCTGCCTGTTGTTAAATGCTATGACGTAACAAAGACCTCTGATGACGCTTGCACAGGTGATGTCTGATTGGAGTGTTGATGACGTCATGCTCAGGCACCGTCTCCGAACTTCGAGGAGGACGTTGATGACGTTTCAGTGTAAACTGCCCTCTTCCCTCCTGTCATACTTCCAAGGTCCAGACTGTTTATGTCAATAAGCTCTATTACTGGACTGGACAGATCATATTGGCTAACGTTGAAGGCGACGTGCGCATACCGACGCCATTTTGAAAAGTGCTAGTTCACATGTAAACAAACAGCTGTCAATAGTGTAGGCATCAAATAAGCGTGTATTTTACCTCGTTCATGATAGTCAACCTGATTCAACTTTGCATTACTGAAGCACCATGTGGTATAATATATAAATATGACTGAACATGAAAATTACTACTTACTTGTGAAAGGAGATGCCCTGATGTCTGAACTGTTCATTAGCATAGTTGTAGCAGCCAAAAGCAAAACACCGGATGCTTTTAGAACGATAATTCCCTTAGCTGTTGCTGCTAGCCGCTTCGCTTGCGGACGAAAGTAGCATTTTTCAAAATGGCGGCGCTATTGACACGTCAAAAGTCACGTAACGTCCAATCAAGTAATAGAGATCACTGGTTTATGCTTTTGCCTGACTACAGTTCAGAGGAGGCAGGAGAGGCCGTGCCTCACCTGTCGTCATGGAAAGAAAAAAAATGTATAGTGAAAAAATCAATTAAATTGTTATATTTATCCAGTGATTTGCAGTATAAAGTTATTTTCCAACTAACTCCACCTGTTTTAGATACACCGGGGTTACAGGGACCGGACAGCCCTTATGAGAGATTACAACGTCCCATAACCTCAACGACCCCCCACAGGAGTCCCCGAGGAACACGTTCCTCCAGGACCCCACGGAGTGTGTGGAGCTGGTCCATTGGTCCACGGCCAGAATGAAACCCAAACGGTTCCTCTTCAATCCGAGATTCGACTATCCGGTGGATTATATAACGTTGTTACCGAGAAAAACCTGCAGATATGAAAACGGATGAATGTTGAGTAGTTCATGAACCATGCCGCCAAGTCAACAAAGGTTTCATACCACATCTGTTTGGGTCTTTCCGTCTTTCTGCAGTTGGCAGATCATATGAACTGGTACTATTGATCTGAACCCGTTTCTTTTTTAAATTATTGCTGTTTAATGCTGATATTTCATTTCTCCAGGCAGGGCACCTTTCACTTCGTCTTTTTTAACCCATTTCTGCCTGAGAAACTGCTCCCCACAAAAAGAAATATCAAGACGGCCTCTTTCTCTACGGGCTTGAATAACCATGGCAACGGAGAGTTTGCCCTTCGTTCCAAGATGGCGACGCCGGAAATGCAGTGAAAACATTATCGCGTACCTCTCATTCTGCGTCATCTCATTGAATCTAAAGTGTATTTAGGATGTCGTCACATTTAACTCGAAAATTTAACATTCGACTTTTCTGTGATGAAGTAATAACCGCATAAAGGCTAACAGAATCCCAATTTAACGTTAAGCTTGATCTTCTGAAGCTGAAACAAGTCGTGACATTATTTCCATGAAAAGAAGGGGAAAAAAAAGAAATTGGAGGTTGATCAACAAAAATGACATTAATAAAAATTTATTTAAAGGGAGAAAAAATTAAATTACACAATTCCTCTTAGGACTAAAAGTAAAAACACGAATCAGAACTTCAGTCTGTGATTTGAAATGCGCAAATTTTTAGTGTCCGCTGGACTGACATGAAATCATGATATCTTCTTTGAAAATAGTAAATCTCTCAACAAAGTTATAATCTTTTTGTTTTAAATGGCACTTTAAAAAAACATTTTTGGTTCCTATGAACTGACATTCAAGATATTTCTTAGTAAACATTGCTTAGCTAGTTAGGGAGGCTTTAAATTGAAGATATAAAGCATGTAATGTGGTAAAAAAAAAAGTGTAAAAATTTGAACAATTTTTTTCTATCTATATTTTATCAGCTCATCCAGGAGTCTTCAAGTAACCTAACATGGCTAACAACTAAGATTGCGAGTAAAAGACACAAAAGAGATGTGATTGATTTTTAAATTCCAACATCTAGGTGATGATAAATATTTTAAATCCTGATGCAGAATAATCTACTAGTTTACCTGTCTCTATTTTCTTGACAGGTTTTCAATGATTATGGTATTTCAGAAGAAGCAGCATAAAAGTCAAAGATCTAAGAGAAGGCACCGGAAACATCAGAGAGCAGCCCTGCCTCCATGATGAAAGGAAGAGAGAGTCAGCTGATCATTTATGTGCGGTAAATAAACACGAGTCATCAGGTGAGCTCTGTTTGTTTGGTTTGTGGGAGCAGAAGAGCCACCAGTCCTCCAGTCAGGAGCAGACCCGACACCAGCAGGACCGGAACGGCGCAGTTCGTGTCCACCAGCTTTCCAAAGACTATGTTGCCCATGATCGCTGCCACTCGACCCACCCCCGTGAAGAACCCGAGAGCAGAGGACCTGAAACAAAAAAGCAGCAGGTGAAAACGTTTTATAAAGTTTTGATTGATTGATTATATGTGGTTGTTTTTCGTTTTTATAAACGACATCCTTTGAGACAATCACCGTAGCTGGGTTGGGTAGAGCTCGGTTCCCACCACGTCCAGAGCGTTCCAGGCGATCACGGAGACTCCGCTGAAGACGCAGGACAGACCCAGACTCTGAGCTTTGGTCTGAACCACATAGATGAGGAAAACGCTCAAACTGGACACCATCAGGCTGACAGCTGCAGGACACAACAAACATCATTTTGCTCACGGTGTGACACATCATGAGTTCCTGTTCTCAAGAGAGGGATCTGAACTTGTTATTGATTAGGCCGAGTGTTTTGTTGGTAAAGACTCGGTCGCAAAGGTTCCTAGGAACGGTGGGTTCATGCGAATCTTACAGTTTGTACAAAATCTGGAGTTCACAGACATTCATGGATGGAGGATAGTTTCCTACAGTCTTAGTAGGAACTTGGTACGGCTGCCATTGCATTCACAAGAGCAACTTGAGGCATTCTTGAGAAAATGAGGTGATTTTTTTTTTCCCCTGCCGCACGCTGGCAGTAGAGTTTATACGATCTCCATAAGGACGTCTCGGAAACTACAGAGGATATACTGATGGCCATCTTATGAAAATTGTTGTCATAAAGTGGCCGTATGGGACCCCTATGTTCAACTCGTGGCAATCTCAAGTCGTTAGTAGGAAGATCCTATGGCTTTGGGTACATTTTGTCGGGTATATCCATCCAATACCTCCAAAGATCTGTGTCTTGATCATCACATCTGCTACAAAATTTGTGGAAAAATTTGTAATTTTCAAGATGGTAATAATGCAGAGAAGACCACAGCTGCACCTTCAACAGCTGCAGGATGAAGAAGAAGATGATCCAGCAGTTGTAGCTGCTGCTTTCGTTCGGCTAAGCAGCGCACGTATGATGTACTTTGACCTTACGATGTACTTCTTGAAGTACGCCCAGAGACACGAACTTCTGCCTTACGCATCCTCGTTCAAAAAGTGTTCATAGAAAAGCTGTAAGAACTCCCCTAGAACAACTTAAGGTGTTCTTACACCACACTTACATGAACATAGTGTGGTGTTCTCTTAGGTTGTTCTGATGCGGCTTTTAATGGCACGTTTGTAGAAAATCTTGGACATGACCATCGACCTGGTCACAAACTAAAGAATGGGCTGGATTCTTATAAGGCTGCCTCAAGGAGGCTTTGGGAAATGGTCCAAAAATCATTCATAGGGTGTTCACGGACGTTGGTACGAGTCATGTGACCGAGGCTTACCACTGCTGCACTTTTATCAGCAGGTAAGAAAACTAGTGCTCACCAAGAAGGGCCTTTCCTCCTGTGCTGTCCATTATGAGGATGGTGAAGATGTTTCCTGGCAGGTTTGATACGGCGATGATGAAGCCCTCCATGTACACTGTCAGGTCAGAAACACCAACAGGAAGACGATATAAAGACACATCATGGGCTGTAAGAGACTGGAAACGGTTGCCACAGCAACCGTTTACATTTACTTTGGCTCCATCTGCTGTCACAGCTGTGATGAGACGCCACACAAATAATTTTAAAATTTACTCGTTTAAAAACACGTCAGTTGGATTTGAGATGGTACACTCGATCAGAAAGAGAGAAATCACATCAACTTTGGAGCTGCTGACTTTTACATCTCGTGGCATTTTTCCTCAATCAAGATTGTAATCAATAATAAAAACACATTTCAACAATTTTGGAGGGTCTCTGGTTTTTTTTTTTTGCACAAATTTAATCCGTGTGCTAAAATAAAAAGGTCTGTGGAGCATTTATTTCTGGGTTTGATCAAAGTTAATTGCAAAGACTGAACATCTGGTTTCAGAAATGTTCAAATAAGCATCTACGAAACAAAAAAAGAATTATTTGTTTTGTGTTGCAGCTTTAGGGAAAAAAACAATTTTTCTCAGCAACATGGTGCACAGTTCGTCAGGTTTTTGTCTCATATCTCACTCAATCTTTTCTTTTACAACTGAGTTTCTGACAAATTAAATGTAAATCAGAAAGTGTGACTGACTGAAAAAACATTTCTCTACAGTTTTGCACTTTTAATTTAAATATTCAGTTTGAGATCATTGAAGCTCTACCTTTTTAATATCAAGAAAATTTTTGTAATGTACTTTTCTCTTTTTTTCTTTAACCTGACAAATCGTCGTCTTTTTTTTCTTCTTCTCATCAATATAAAGAATTAGTCTGATTCCTCTGGGTTTGATTTTGATTTCCTTGAGATGCAGAAGAAACCACATCTGGACACCAATATATAGATATACAGTCAATTGTATAAATTAATCATGTGACGTATGCAGAGCAACAACCAGACTAGTATCAACAAAAGACTTTTAAAATGTCAGTGAATGACTGAAATACAAAAAACCAAAAACAAAAACATGTTGATTCGAGGTGTTGTTAGTAATTCTGCTGCAGCTGTTGGATGATGTTTTATTAATCACTACATAAAAGCGTGTGACTGTCTCGGTACGTTCTGTACCGGTGGCAATGGGAAGCAAACTAGATCCATTTCACAACAGAGAAATCTTCTCAAAAGTGTGAGTTTGCAGCTGGCAGCAACAGTAATTAAAATAATAATATTCATGAAAAAAAAAAAAAAGAAACTATCAGAACGTGTGTTGGTAAAATTAATATCAAAATGTAATAAGAACTGGGGAACAGAGGATCTGTGGGTCTCTAGAGTAAATTTTTTGATTTGTGTACGGCTGAGTTTAGTAAATAGTTATTAAAAAAAAAAAAAAAAGCACTTTTGTGTCCCAGAAACACACCCGCCGTCTTGACCGGGTAACAACTCTGGTTGTGGTGCGGCGACGGGACGGACACGTTGGCACATGGAGATCCACCACCTTCAGCTCTTTTAAACAGCTCGGGGAACCACATCCACAGGCCGTAGTAACTACACACAAACACACAAAACACGAGGTTTCACAGTGGAAAACGGCGCCAGCGTGGAGAGTGAAACATCCACCCGGCATGAACATCAGCTTTCATCATTCGTGGTTGGAGGCATCGCCGACTGCAGTTTTTACGGTTAAGCAACATATCTGCTGGTTGTAGATAAAACACTTCCAGCGGTTATCTCAGCTGTTTGCTGTAGATTCATCACGTCAGCGGTGTTAAAAACACGACTCGTATCTTTGAGGCGAGATGAAACAGGGACGTTTTCAAAAGCCGAGGAAGGAAATGAAAAGTCGATATTAAAAAAAAAAAAAAGCCGAGATGGCATTTCTCACCCGAAAGATATGCAGTAGAAGATGAGGAGCAGAGCGATGCTCCTGGCTTTGAGAGGACCAGCAAATATCTGGTTAACGGGCACAAAGACCTGCAGGTAAACCAAACGAGCAACGTGGATCAAAACATTCACAAAGACACAATAAGAGGAACATTCTTCTCACGAGGAATTTCTACCTTTAAAAGCTGATCAATTTCACAGATTTTCCAAAACAAAAGTTTTCAAAATAAAGTAAGAATTTATTGCTTTTCTTCCTTTCATTTAATTAGAAAGTCAGTAGTTTATTTTATGAATTACTGCATTTTTCTCTCTTTTTTTAACTTTTCTGATGCTTGGTAGAAAACAACAAATAAAAGCTAAATGAAGGAGAGAAGCTACTTCCTAAGACTCTGTACGTTTGATTTAAGTAAAATTTTATTTTTTTACCTTTTTCAAAATGCTCGTGAGACGTTCTCTCCGTGAATCTCTAAATTTAATCTCCTCCAGCTCTTCGTTTTGCTTATAGCTCGAACACAAACCAAATTCCTTTAAAAAAGAAACGTCAAGATCAATCACTTAATTCACAAATCAATAAAAAAGAAGCAGAAAATGTTCATGAAAGTGGAAGAATGAGATTTTTCTTATTTTTTGTGTGTTTCATAAGATAAAAATACTTTCAGAAACGATGGCACTAATTATTATTAATTAGACCACAGTTTCATGCTTTTCTTGCCACCATGTCAGTCTTCTGAATTATCAACAGGAAGTCAAAACTCACGATACAAACAGATGTCACAAGCTAAGTAACAGTATTTCAGCGTACCGGGAACGTTTTGTCTTGTCCCTTGTTGTTGAGTTCAAACATCAGCCTGAAGACGTAGATTGCTTCTTCCTCTCGACCCGCCTGGAAAAGACGAAGAGCAAAAAGTGTCGGAGGAAGCACAATTTAAAAAAAACAACAAAAAAAGAAAGTGTAAAAGTAACGTAAGCAGTAGTTTGTCTTTTCAGCACCTCCATGAGGAACTTGGGGCTCTCGGGCATGAGCAGCTTGAAGAGGACGGCTGAGGTGATGCTGGGAACGGCGCACAGAACCACAAACAGCCTCCAGCTCTGGAAGTCCAGAACTCCCAGAGAGAAATGTGCCCAGGTTCTTGGAATTACCATCCAGGCCAGACCTGCAGACCAAAAAAAAAACCAAAAAAACAACCTCAGCTACGAATATGAGAAGAAAAGAAACAAGACGGCGGATTTAGAGGCCTGGCCAGTGGTGCCACTTCCCTATGTGAAGAAAGCATTGATCTGTATATTAATAATCTTTTAATCACATGACAGTGACTCCGAGATAAAGTGTATCACTAGAAAGGAGAAGACATTAATCCTTTTATTTGGGCTTTTTTGAAATTTCAAATATATAGTTTAATGGGAGGAACTCTGTATTTTTCAGTCGCTTCCAAACCTAACCCACGTTAAAAAGCCTCGGTCCCATGAGGCTTATCAACGGCTGTGAACACTCTACGAACAATTTTTGGATCATTTCCTACAGCCTCCTTGAGGCAGCCTTATAAGAATCCAGTGTTTGTATCCTGTTCTTAAGTTTGTGACCAGGTCGATGGTCATGTCCAAGATTTTCTACAAACGTGCCACGAAAAGCCGAGTCAGAGCGCCGACAGATGAATACGTTAGGAACACATTAAGTTGTTCTTGGGAGACCCTTACAGGGTTCTCAAGAACGCCTTTAGAACAGAGACGCTTAAGCCGGAAGTACATCATATGCGTGCTGCTTGGCTGCAGCCAAATGAAAGCAGCAGCTACAACCACTAGATCTTCTTCATCCTGCAGCTGTAGACGGTGGAACTGTGGTCTCCTCACCATGATTGCCATCTAGAAAATTATAAACGTTTCCAAGAATATTCCAGCATATGAAACGATCAAGACACATGTTTGGAGATATGAGACAGCCGCCACTTGTATGGACCAAAAACATGTGCCAAAAGCCGTAGAATTGTCCGAACAATGACTTGAGATTGCTGCGAGTTGCACATAGGGGTCCCGAACCCCCTTACAGAGATCATATAAACTCTACAGCCAGCGTGTGACAGGAAAAAAAAAAAAAATCATCTAATTTTCTCAAGAATGCCTCAAGTTGCTCTTGTGAATTCAACGGTAGTCATACAAAGTTCCTACAAAGGCTGTAGGAAACCATCTCCCCCTCCACCAATGTCTACAAACTCCAGATTTCCCACAAACCCGCCGTTCGTAAGAACTTTTGTGACCGAGGCTTAAATCTAAACAGACAAATAAATACACAAAAACCTGTCAAATGTCCAACTTAAAACTACTTTAGTTTTAATTTAAGGGGGTGTTGCTCTGTGCTCACTTCAGTATATCGTTTCAAACAAATGCAGAAAGTAGTCAGTTCAATTCAGAAAATAAAGTCTGAAGGAGGACAGACAGAAAACCCTGCAAACATGTTTTAATTGTCTTCCAAAGATACATTTAGCTGCATCATCATGGACTTGTTCAGCTGACACAGTTGAAGACACGTGAGCGTAGTGAATGAAACTAGTTGGTGGTTTTTCGAGTACCTGCTTCTAAATATGTTTGCTTACTGGTGAACTACAACATTTTTTACTTAGAGTTCTGTTTCTGTGATGTTTCTGACTAAAATGGACGGGTCTGCCATCCCGAGACACTTTTCTTGTTCCCACCTGCAGCCAGGATGTTTCCCGCCATCCAGAAGGTGGCCAAAGCGCTGATCATCGCACCTCTCCTCAAACGGGGCATGAACTCTGAGAAGTACGAGAAGATGACGGGGATCGACCCGCCGACCCTACGGACGACAACGAACTTTAGACTTCATGAAGTTTGAACTTACCATTCGAAATGTTTGATTTAATGAATAAAAACTGCGCCAGTTCTTAAGTGCTGATTTGACAGAATTGCGTTTTTTTTGTTACGGTTGTTTGCAAAAATAAAATAAAACCCACGTAGGAGTTGTAGGAGTGTGTTCAATCGCACAGAAATAAAACAAATGCAGTAACATTTTTAAAAGGTTTGCTCACCCAATGCCACTGACGAACCGGAGCAGCAGGAAGAGCCAGAACCACGGCGCCACGCTGGCCAGACTTCCGAACAGTCCGTTGATCGCCAGGGAAACCACCAAGACTCTGCGGCGCCCCCTCTGGTCTGCGAGATATCCCCACATGTAGCCACCCACCATCATTCCTGCAACGAAAAAGAAGTCCATGACTGATCGTCGCAGAGGCGTCAACATGTGGTTCACGAGGGAAATAAGGAACGGGAGATTGACAGGTGGATCGGTACCGGTTCTGTACAGGTGGGTTGAGGTGAGTAGAGAGGTAAGCTAAAAAACAAAATGATCAGTTATTGATCTCATCTGTGGTCCTTAAATGTGAATCATAGTAGTGACGGGAAGAATAAGATATACGAGACACTGAGATGAGTTTCCTCCACAGGGTGTCTGGACTGAGAAGATCAGTTATCCAGAAGAAACCTGGAATACAGTTCCTGCTCCTCCACATCTGGAAGAGCTTACTGAGGTTATTTGGCCATCTGGTTATGATGTCTTCTGGATGCCTCCTTTTGGGGGAGGGAGTGTTCCAGGCATGTCCATCTGGGAGAAGGTCCCAAGGCAGACCCAGGAGAGGCTGGAGAGCTTATACCTTGGAGCTGGCCAGAAGAACGCCTCGGTATCCTTGCAGAAGAGCTGCTGGACGTGGGTGACGAAAAGGAGGTCTGGGATTAAGGTTAATGGATGAACTGAAATCAAAGTATATGTTCCTCCCAGTGCTGTTTTTTGTGAAAAAACTTTACAAAAGCTGAATGTCATTTACATTCATCCAAAGTTGCATTAAATAAATAAATAAACATTTTTATTGCTTAAAGAAACGCTCTTTCAAATATTTATGAAAGTTCACCCACTCAGTTTCCATCACTGCTTAGATCCTAAAAAAAGGAGAAAAAAATCCAACCTTTGTAATAAATCATAAAAATGTGTGATTTGAAACGTGACACCTAGTTTAATAGATGTGCTGATGAACCATCCACAGTGACCTTCGAGAGTTTTATTGATGTTTGCTTCTCACTGTGTGTTTGGTGGATTCAGTTTTAATGTGAGCACCAGTTTAAGTTAAACCTCCGTCACAAAGGTCCTTATGAACGGTGGGTTCGTATGAATCTCACACTTCCTACAAAGTGTGGAGTTTGTAGACATTCGTGGAGGGGGGGCATAATTTCCTACAGCCTTTTTAGGAAGGTACGGCTGCTGTTCATTCGCAAGACCAACTTGAGGCATTCTTGAGAAAATGAGGCGACTTTTCTGCTGCACGCTGGCCGTAGAGTTCTTGTGTTCTTCGTAAGGCTGCCTTGGGACCTACCTACGGTATATTTACGGCCATCTTACAAAAACTGTTGTCAGAAGGTGGCCACACAGCGTCCCTATGTGCAACTCAGGGTAATCTCAAGTCATTAGTAGGAAGATCCTACGACTTTTGACACATTTTCTCGGGGTACATACATAGAGGCCGCCCAATATCTCCAAAAATCTGTGTCCTGATCATCACATCTTCTGGAAAACTTGTAGAAACGTTTGTAATTTTCTAGATGGCAATAATGCAAAGAAGACTACAGCTGCACCTTCTACAGCTGCAGAACAAAGAAGAAGAAGATCTAGTGGTTGCAGGTGCTGCTTTCGTTAAGTGTTTTGGCTGTGGTGGGTCACGTGGTGGGTGTGGCCATGGATACAGGGGTGACACCTCTACGGCCAGTACAAGCTGGGCCGCGAGTCATATGGTGACCACATGACGCACCTCCTTGGATGGACCAAAACACCTTTGCTGAGGTGTTGCATCATGTTGCCACACACATCATGAAAAGTGATAAGTGTAATTTTCTGGAAGCAACAGTATTTCATTGTGGTCAATTTTATGACTCTAAATAATCCACGAACATCATGCATTGTTGTCTTAGGTTGTTCCTAAGGTATTCGTACAGCGGCCCTATGGAAAGGGTTTTCATGGTGTAGAAAACCTTGGACATGACCATCGACCTGACCACAAACTCACAAACAGGCTATTCTTATAAGTCTGACTTAAGGAGGCCTTAGGAAATGGTCCAAAAATCGTTTCATAGGGTGTTTCACGGCCGGTGGTACGGGTCATTGTGACTGTAGCTTTAACAAAAGGAAATTCAAACAAGAGCAAAGGTCAAAACTGCCTTGTATGTTTAACAGCATTTACTGGGCAGTGCAAATAATAAATCAATAGATCAACACTTGATTGTTGTCGGCCACAAACTCCATGATATTCTCTTGGTTTAAAAGGTAAAACCAGAGAAGTGAGTGTTTAGTTGACTGTGGAGTTTATAAGGTTCGTCCAAGGTCTCACCAAGAAAGATGCTGGCGGTGAGCAGGCCCATGTCCGAGGAGCTCAGCAGAAGATCACAGCGCGCCGTTGGCAGGAGAAAAGACACGCAGAGAATCTCAACGGCGTCGCTGGCGTTGGCCCAACCACACACCAGCAGCAGCAGCCAGTGAAACAAACCGAAGCCTGAGATGGGAACAGGAAGAGTAAACAAACGAAAAGAGAAGTCAGCCATCAAACGCTCAGGGACTGAGAAGGTCTTTTTTCCCCACAGTTCAAAAGCAACAAGTCCTCCATATGAGGACCATGTGGTATCATATCATCAACTGCGTGAGTTTTAAACTTAAAAATGGCTGAAACAAAGATTTACCACACAACTCTTAGAGCAAATGTTTGAATCTGAATAATGAAGGTAATCTAAGTAAACACTCATAAAGGAAGAACATTGTTTGCTCTACAGGTTTATGAGTGTACTTTATAACAACCGCCAAAGAGATAGTGCTTTTAGGTTACCTGCTTCTTCGACTGCATCCTCGTAAGTTAGTTTTCTTGTTACGTTCCCGGCAGCTTCACCTGAGGTTCCTGATCCCCTCCTGTCGAAAATGACTTCCCCTAAAAAGCAGCAAAACACAACCAGACAGGTCCACGCCACCCAGGTGTAAGAAATGGGGAAGATTTTTCTTTCATCATTGTTTAAACTTTTCATTATGGAAACACGCTGATTCACAAATTTCTCAAAACTGGTATCTTTAATCGAAAGTCTTGGAGAGTCGTTATTATTCTACTACAAACATTTTCAGATGAGTTTAGCGTTTATGAACATTTTCAGACCGGTTTTAAGCCTCAGCACATATTGGAAACCATTTTTAAAATTAATTTTTAGGTTTTGATTGAGAAAACTCTCAGTACTTTTAGATTCACCAGCTGCTTTCGACACCGTCAACCCACTCTGTTATCTTGCTTTGAACATTCACAGCTCCCTGAGTTTTCTTCTTCTGTTGCAGCTCGGGATTGTGGGGTACCCCAAGGATCTGTTTTGGGGCCTTGACTATTTTTCTTATACATGCCCCACAATTTAAAATATATATATAAAAAAAACCTCTTTATCTCAACCTAGCCTCTACTACTGTATCTCTATCTTCCAGACATCCAATCCTGGCTGTCCCCTTGATGTGCTCATTCTTAATCTTATCCATTCTTATCACTTTCAAAGAACATTTTAACATCTTCAGCACTGCTTTCTGTGTTTTGATCAGTTCCACTGTTTCCGAGCCATTTAGAAGAGCTGGTTTCACAACAGTTTTGTAAACATTTCTCTTTGCTCTCACAGTTACTCTTTTATCACAGATAACTCCACCCACTCTTCTCCACCCATACTACTTGCACTGTCTTCTGCACACTCCCTACTGCTCTGAGCCAAAGTATTTAAACTCCTCCACATTTGTCACTTCTACTTCTTCTGTTCTTGCTTGTTCACTTGCTTCTCTTTGATTTGCACATATGTATTGTCATACTGCAGCCAACCTTCTTTCCTGTTCTCTTTAGCAGATATTTCCATCTCTTCGACCTGCTCTATACTCTCACTAAGATCACAATGTCATCTGCAAACATCATAATTTATACGGCCTTTTGTCTGACCTCATCTGTCAACCTGTCCATCACCATGGAAAACAAAGAGGAAATCAGGGGCAGTCCCACATCCACCTGAAACCACTCTGTTACTCCTACTGCACAACTCACCTTTCTCATGCTGTTCTCATTATGTCCTATATAACTTTTAACGTACCTCTGACACTACAGAAATACAATATCCATATGCAATACAACAATTCTTCTCTTGAAACTCTAAAAAAAACATCTCTGATGCACAGAGGGCAATGAGAATAGTTCCTTTATCTTGTGAATATAAGATTTTAAAAAAAATGAATGTATTGCAGATACAACTGCAGTTATTAGTGTCTGTAATAAGTGACAAGTGTGAACAAGAACGGACTTGACTTCACAGAAACAGTAGGTTAATGCAGAAACTGTTCTTATTAATTTATAGTTACCGGTCTCTTTTTCTGGTACTCCTGGTATAAGTAATATGATGGTCACTCTGTGTATGGATATGTATGTATGGGTGTGTATTTATATATACTAATTCTACATACCTACATACATATATACACACACACACACATATATATATATATATATATATATATATATATATATATATATATACACACACACACACACACA
>JAOWBL010001144.1:0-15928 GCA_028564865.1 Zenarchopterus dispar | reverse complement strand
TATATATATATATATATATATATATATATATATATATATATATATATATATATATATATATATATATATATCTGTGTAAATTATATCTGTAACTGTGTTATAGTTTTACATATAGAGACAACTTTTTTCTGTTTCATAGAAAAGAAATAAGCATTAAAATATTGCAAACATGACAGTTAGTCAGTTGAAACTTTTAAATTTGCTCATAAAATTTAAAAAAGACATCTTCTCAAATACATAATGCTGTCAGTTTTAGCCTCTGGGTAAGTAAAAAATATATCAGCCTCTCGCTTGAAGGAGAATAGGCAGAAAATCTTGATGTCAAGGGTTTAATGATTGTGATTTGTTTTGTTTGTTTGTTTGTTTTGTTTTGTTTTTGTCAGGGGGAAGAGCCAGATGAGGATGATGCCTACCAGGTTCTATCAACACTTAAAAAGATCACAGCTTTTCACAAGTAATGCACTTCACAATTTTTTGGTGGCGATTGCATCACTGAAGATAGGAATATGAAGTAGTCATCATTTACACCTTTAAACATTTGTTGGATTGTTTGTTCATTCATTTATTTATTTATCCATTTAATTTTTAAAAAGGTGCCAAGAATGGCATTTGCATGAACTGAAATCATATAGTATGTTTTTTGATTTCCATTTCTTCTCTCCTCTACTTCTAGTGCACATGATCTCTCTAAGTGGGATCTCTTCACCAGCAATTACAGGCTACTCAACACAGGTCTGCAGAATGGAGATATGCCTGAACAGGTATCACAGCACTAACCATAAAGGTTTCTATTTAATTTGCCAGTAATTTCCCTAAAAAATAAACATGGCACTGTGTATAGTGGTCAAACATCTCCACTTTGATCTAGTCAGTTCAAAAGAACATCATTCTTGCTGTTTTGTGGCTTGTTCAAATGTAATTTTGAGAAGAGTCTAAGTTGCCCTGCTGCCAATCTCCTCTAAGAGCAAAACCAATCTTTTCACCAGTAACCCCTCCAAGCAAGCTACGTTTGTGCAATCTTCAACTAAAAGTACCATCATGGATATAAGCCTGTAGAGTCTGAGATGTAGCTTTTTGTTTTTTTGCTTTTTTTTTTATAAATGTCTCTGAATTTCATAGTCTAACCTTAAGGAGAATTTGCTGAGACATCAAACATTTGCGGAGCTCTTCAATGTTTTCTAGTAAAACAAACTCCAGATGTTTTGGAAATTACCTTATAACCCTTTACTGGACTGGTGGGTAGCAACAATTGCAATTTTAAGATAATTGCTGATGGACATACATTTCACACTCTGCTTCTGCATTTTGGCTTTTTTTTTTCCTGTGAAATAAATGATGAGTGAATGTAAAATGTTATGTAATGATGCAGTTTCTCTTTTAGCTGAGTTAGTGTAAACTTGTGTAACCCCTTCATGTTTACTGATACTGAAGTACATCCCTATTAAGACATTGTGACTCATTTATTCCTGTCCCTGTCCTTCTCCTCAGATTGTGATTCATGCCATGCAGTGCACACATTACATAATCCTGTGGCATCTTGCAAAGGTTTCAGATGGCACTTCAGTAAAGGTATTGGTCCAGAAATATGTTGGGGTGTATATTAATTAACAAAACTCTCTTGAAAAAAGTTCCAGCTGAAATTTACATTTGCTGGCTGTGGCTATGAAAGACTAACTTTTACTACTCAAGGTTTCAGTAATGAGCATTTTCTCAACCCGATCATTGTTTCCCATCTCGGTTTGATGATTTTAAATATTTAAGCTTTTTTTTAAAAAAAAAACAAAAAAAACTCTAATTGTTGTTTCTGGAGGGGTGTCGTGTATATTATTCAGTTCTAATCATTGGCCAGTTTATTTCAAAGTACTGAGCTAAGTCCATTTAAAGAACCACCTCATCAAACCTTTGCCCCTTTTAGGGTGGTATGGTGACCCTGACAAAGCAAATGAGAGCTTTCTGCTTAATGTGTCAGCGGTACTTGAACAGCATCAACAATGCAGTTAAAGAGCAGGTGAGAAGATGATGACACAGATTTTTTTTTTTTTTTCACCTGTAATTGTGTTTTTTTGCTCTAGCTAAAGTTTTATGTTTATTCCAGGCCTTCACCATCCTATGTGACCTGCAACTGATCTTCAGTCACCAGATTATGTCATCGGGTCGGGAGCAATTGGAGTGTCTGGGTAATATACCAGACTCTTCACTACAGGCAGAGCTGCTCAACTTCATCCTGGATCAAGTTTTCATCGATCAAGATGATGACAACAACAGCACAGGTTGGAGTACATTACCTTATCTTGTGATACCCCCGCCTCACCCCCTGCCATATACATTTCTGGCTCTGCTGTTATGAAAAATGCGAATTTTTTTATATTTTTTCCACAGATGGACAACAAGATGACGAAGCCAGTAAAATCGAGGCCCTGCACAAGCGAAGAAATCTTCTTGCTGCATATTGCAAATTAATCATTTACAATGTTGTTGAAATAAGCACTGGAGCAGATATATTTAAACAGTACATGAGGGTAAGTGTAAATCATTTAGTAATATAAAGAATTCCTTCATTCTTGCTCTATTTGTTTGTTTGTTTTACGAATTTTCTCTTTTTTCCTTCTCAGTATTATAATGATTATGGAGATATCATCAAGGAAACTATGAGTAAAACAAGACAAATTGACAAAATACAATATGCAAAGACGCTCATATTGAGCCTTCAAAAGGTAAGCTTATATTTACCAGACCCCCTTTTTTCTGACTTCACACCTTTTGCTGCAATGTAACTTTTAGTCCTTGTGGTGGACGTATTTTTGGAGTATTCATCACAGTTGTATTATATCTCATTCTCATAGCCTGTGGACTGCAACTTTGCAAGCATTTACTTTCTTTAGAGAACAAGCATGTGCTGATGTGGGCAGGGGTTTATCGCTGCAGAGAAACTGCTGGTTTGCAGTGTTTTCACTTCACCATTTACTATCAACTCAGCTTTATTGAAACCTTGACCGAGGTTATAAAGTAAACACTATCAGCTACATCCTGCAATGGAAAACCCCCCAAAAGCCAACTGATTAAAATTAAGTTTTCCTGTGCAATGAAAAAGAAAAAAGACAAATTATTGTTGGCTCATTGTTTCTTTGTTTATTACTTTCAATTTGATCTGGGATTTACTGCTGTTACAAGATTCCTGTAGTGCTAAGTAATGACAAAAATGAATAAAAATGATTTAAAAAATAATAATTTCTGACTTATAACAAATGTATTTGAGATTGATCTGTCTTAGCCTGTTGAACCTCCAGTAAAATGATATAGCATAACGTGTTTTGTTGCATTGATTTTTTTTCAGTTATTCAATGACATGCTGTCAGAACTTGGCTTCAATTTTGACCGCTCATCATCAGCCTTCTGCGGCATAAAAGAGCTTGCTCGACGCTTCTCTTTGACGTTTGGTTTGGATCAGTTAAAGACGAGGGAGGCTATTGCCATGTTACATAAGTGAGTGATTGTCCCGAGCTTAGACTTTGTTGTCCACATCTGCGTGGAATTCAGCACCCATGGTGACATAGAGTGTGTGTCTTACTGCACTTAATGAGTTTAGCAACCTTTTGTTTGTATTCATTTTTAGGGATGGAATTGAGTTTGCTTTTAAAGTGCCTAGTCCCCAAGGAGAAGGGTGTCCACCACTGAATCTTGCATTTTTGGATATCCTGAGTGAGTTCTCAAGCAAACTAATTCGACAGGACAAGAGGACAGTGTAAGTTTGAGGCGTAATATGTGACGTGAGCTTATTCCAAATACCTCTGAAAAGGCTCTAAAATTGTCATTCCAACTTCTACAGTCACATGTACTTGGAGCGATTCATGACATTTCAGATGGCCCTCCAGAGAGACGACTGCTGGTTGCCCCTCATCTCATATAGGAATTCCCTGCAGGCTGGAGGGGATGATGACACCATGTCTGTCGTCAGTGGAATCAGCAGTCGAGGGTCCACTGTCAGGAGTAAAAAATCCAAATCAGCCACTGGTAGCAAAAGAAAAGTACCTGAAGGTAAGCACCATCTTTTTTTCTTTCTTTTCCCAGATCTTACATCATCAGGGCCTTTTTTCTTCTGCTTTTTTTCTTTTTCATTTCCACTGACCTCAAAGAGTACACAGTCAATAAGTCAAATGAATTCAGTGGAGATGTGACAGGTCTCTCCTACTGCATCCTGATGCAGCAGAAAACATGATAAACTGAGCATTAAAACCAGGAAATTGACTTTTGTATTCACTCAAAATCTGCTAGTTACACATTTCTGTTATCTTGTGGATTTTATGTACGTCACACCAGATTCACATTGTCTGTTTGCTGTTTGCATTCCTGAACTGCTACCCTTAGGCTGTGTGTGTATATATCCACACTGCAGATATTTTTTTTTTTCTGTGCCACTGCTGTGGTGCATCTACTGCCTGCACAAACTTTTAATGTAGTGATGCCCTTGGCACTGGTAATGCGTACAGAGTTTTGCGTAATCCATGTTTTATATGATTTGCTTCACAGCAAGACAGTTTCTGGTTAAAATCCCACCAGGGGGCCTTTAGAGTTTGCATGTTCTCCCCGTGTTTATGTGGAGTTTCTGTGAGTACTCTGGGGTCCTCCCACAGTCCCAAAACATGTATGTCAGGTTATTTGGTGTTTCCAAATTGCCCATACGAGTGCGTATGGTTGTTTGTTTATATGTGGGCCCAGCAATGGACTGGCAATGTGGCCAGACTGTACCCCTGCCTTTTGTGCAAAGATGCTGGGATAGACTCCAACACTTTTCTCTGTTACTGAATAGGAATAAGTAGATATAGGAACTGAATTGATGGACATATTTCCTATGCACTGAAACAGCAGTGAAAGGTATATTCTTGCTGATATGAGGTACATATATTAACCACCAAACATTGTAATTGTTTATACACCTCACTTCACATCCCAGCTGATTCCTCATCAGATCTGTGGCTGTTACACCATCCCAAGGTAGCCCTGACAGAGAACGCCCGTTATTGACTGAGAAAATGAGCTGCAATGCTTTTGCTGCCCACAGGGGGGAGCAGTAGTTAAAGAAACTCAAACAGGGAGCGAGCAGAAGAAAGTTGGTTACTTCATTTTCTCTTTTTGTGCCTGTAAAATAACCAAACGTTCATCTTATTTCTCAGTGGTAATCTTAACACATAAGTAAAAAATTAAATTGTATTGAGGTCCAGTCTTCCAGTTTGGAGAGTAAAATGAGAGTTGAATATGGATATAATATTCTATAAGTATGTTTGAATATTATAATACACACAAAAAATGTATGAACTCGAACATTTTAGAGCCTAAAGATTTTGATGAAACAGCAGAATATGTTTGCACCTGAGTGAGAATATACGGTCTATTTCTTTCTGAAAAAAGAAACAGACTGAAGGGTTGATCTCACTTGAGATTTGGATTTGGACCTGATTCCTGCCATGGAGATTGAGACGGCAGAGGAAAGAGACCTCCTCTAGACCTGGGTTACTTAAAAAGGTTCCCACATTGAAAATGCAGGTATAGATTAGTTTTGTAGCATACTTGGTAAACTCTCTTCTTCAAACCTGCGTTACACCCTAACCAAGCAGAACTGGGATAGCTATATGTAGCATCCGTTTTTAACAGTTTAATTGCCTGGTGGGGTTTTTTTTGTTTTTTTTTTTAATGGATCAAAAAGCACAAATATTATTTTTGGCCACTCAGTTTGTTCCATAAGATTCAAGACGTATTTTTACTTTGCAGAGGAGAACAGCTGCAGCAGCACGGATGCAGTTTGGCTGAACCGTGAGCAGAGCGTACCGACACCATTAATGATGCATTCTCCCCAACTCACTTCCACTGTACTGAGAGATCCAAAGAAGATGAGGCAAGAGGAGAGCTACGGAGCCACATACACCATGCCAGTAGAACAGCACCCTCATCAGCCTGTGCCTCCCCAGCAGCAGCCACACCATCAGCACCAGGCTGCCATTGATTACAAGTACAAAAACCCTTCAACACTAACTCAGCGCCGTGTTAAATAACTGATGATTTTGCTGTTGTTCGGAATATTTTTGTGCTACTTTTGTTGAAAAGTGTTTGATAAAAAGTTGTATTTACTGAAGCGTGTCCAACAGCACGCAGGTTACTTGGATGCTGACACAGAGGCAACAAGCTGAAGCCCGTCAACACCAGGAACGGGTTAGCATGCACTACGCCAAGATGAGGAACCACATGCAGCAAGCAGTGTAAGATGACACTTACCTTTAGAGTGTATTAAGAGGATTTAAATGTTTAATTAAACAGAGGACAGTTTGCTGACATAGTTCTTTGATGTTGTCAACAGTCGTCGAGGCTCTGGATTAATGGAGGATGATGAAGAACCGATAGTGGAGGATGTGATGATGTCATCAGAGGACCGCTTGGAAGACATGAATGAGGGCATGGATTTTGACACAATGGACATTGATTTGGTAATTTATGAAATCCCACTGTGTGTTCTGTGGTCTTGTAAAGGAATTCTCAACAGTGTCTTACATAAATATTTATAGTAATTTTTATAGGCTATTAAACCATGTTTTCATTGTAAAACAAGAATATCCCTCTGCAGTCCAGTCTTGAGAATCCTGCAAATAGTAACACTTGACACTGGTTTGATGACTAAAATACAATGAAAGTCAATGGATAGCCACTTTATTGACGTAGTTGATTTAGTGCTTTTTTTAAACCTTCATTTTAAAAAATCAATGGTTATTTTGTCCCATTTCTATTTCATTGTGCCACGCATTTTCCTAACTGTTCTGCTACTTTTCAGCCGGCTTCTAAGAATCGCAGAGAAAGGACCGAACTAAAGCCTGACTACTTTGATCCTTCTTCCATCATGGATGATTCGGTAAGTCCCAGTGACAGAAGCACAGACTGTAACATGAGATTTGTACAGAGACCATTGACGGACTTTACTGTTCATAATTTATTCAGGCATCAAGCAACAGTTTGAACAATCTTAAAACACCAGCTTCAGTAATGGACACCATTCATTGTACCTACACACAAATATCAAGAATGCTCAGCAGTCTGTCTACGCACCTTCGGTAGATTTAAAAAGGTGGTACTGAAAGGTTAATAGCCTGTTTATTAACAGGAACATTTTGTCTGAATTTAGCATATTTACAACAAATAGTTAGATCTCATTTAAAAAAAAAAAAAATAAAAATATCTATAAAATTATCCCAGTCTCTTCAATCAAAAACATTAAGAAGAGTTTTGTCTCCGTCCTGAATTAATTTGTCTGCATGTTTTACTATTTCAGCAGATTGTTGTTCAAATGTTTTTTGTTCGCCAGAATAAAAAAAATGTTAACTTAAGTTATCTTTTGTTCAAATATTCCACTATCATTTAGAAAATTAAGTAACTTTCTTTTTTGTATGTCTCTAGGTTCTTAATGTTTCAATGTTCTAACATGAAGCAGATAAATCATCAACATCACAGAAAGATGAAATGACCGTTCTCTGTGAAAGAAGTGAAATGGACTTCAAATGGCTTGTGAGACACCAATGTTTGCCTCTTAAAACTTTGTTAAAACATAGAGGGATAGCTTAAGCTTGAATTTCTATTTTATTCTGCTTTTTTCAAACACCAGACTTTTGTCAAACTGCAGGAAAGATGTTGTTTTTCATGATCCCTAAAAGCAAATTGGTGTCTGCTTTTTTGGACCTGGACCTCTGGCAGTCGATGTGTAAAACGTTTAGGGTCAATAGAAACACCAGTACAGACACTGTGTGGCAGTTTCATGGTCAAGAGTTAGTGACAGACTGAAATTCAAACGAGTAATGTGAAACATTAAACTTTTTTTAATTCAATAAATTGAGAACAGTTTTGATAGATTAGATTAAAAACAAATTCCTGTAAATACATAGTGGCTAATATACTGGAGAGTGAACACAATTCATTAAACTTATAAGATAGAATTCTACAAGCTTTGGAAAATAATACTACCTTTATGATCTTTATAGTGTGTTCAGTTGGTAAAGACTATAATAATATTGCACTTTGTCACAGAGATGGTAAATCAACTCAGTTGTAATTTTACAGCCATACTTCTTGAAACAATTATAAGCTAAAATCAACGCCTCTGATGCAATCCAAACAGAAACTGAACATAGTAAGGTTTCATGAAGGCAGCAGTTATTACATGGTTACTACATTAAACTATAAAGGAGTCAGTGATATTGTGTTCACTTGCTGTACTTGTAAACTGTAGATTTTGGCATGGCATGCAGCCATATATCAAAACATGTACACACTAATGTATAATGTGAAATGGTGTGTAATATTGTTCAAAGGCCTTGCCACAACTGGTATACAGCAGTCTCAGATTTCTTTGTGATATTTTTTAGAAACATGTGTTCTGCTTTTATACCGTATAGATAATTTTGATTTATAGATATTTTGTAATGACAATCAAATGTAAATTGAATGTTTTTAATCATGTTATTTCACATATAGATGCTAAAAAAATCCTTTTTAATCTAAATTGAATGGTGTTACTATAGATATGGCCAGCTGTTTCTATTTTCATTTCTTCTCTCTAGAACTAATGGGTGCAAAAATAATGGATTGTTTTATTGTAGTTATATAATAACTTGATGGTTGCATCTAAAAATATTTTTAATATTGAATGCATTCATGATGCCATACATACAATCTTGACCCAATGTTAAACTAGTAATCTCTCCTATATCTTGACTATTTTTTTCATTGTATAGTAAAATAATATCTAATGATACAGACATGCCAAAACTGTAATTTTTAAGACAGGATTTGATAAATGGTTAAGAAGACTGCCGTTTTTTTCCTCCAGTTTTCAGTTGTGCTGATGATTTTTTTTTTTTTTTTTTACAATTTGTTTAATTTTTTTTATTGTTGCATACATATTATATGGAATTACGATAAATTACAATGTCTCAGCTCAGAGTCCTTTAGTCTGCTATAATAGTATCTGAATTGTATATTATACCATTACAGATGTGTAAAATATTGTGAATCAGTGCTTACTTTTTGTTTTCAATTTCTTTGTGCGTAAAAATTTAGATAGTGGAGAAAGGAAGAATGTCATTCATTAACCCACTAATTTGCAGGTATGCATCTACTGTTTTGTTTGTTTCCTAGGTGGATTTATGTGATCATTTGTTTTTTCTCTGTACGTTGGGCGGGTTGGTGGACATGGACTTTCTGGGAGACAGTATATTCACATCTTGGCTAGTAACAAATCCCTAATTTCTTCAGAATGTCACTATATACTGATTAAACAGATTATGTAGATTTAAGCATTACTGCATTCATATTAAGTACTCATATTATGCCAATGAGAATAGTACATTTTAGAAATGCCTGTAAATTTACATTGATTATGTCATTTTGGATCTTTTCTGTTCTGTGTTGAACTGCTGAAAATGTGCATACATCTGTATGTTTATACATATTTAAATATTTGCATATATTAAATTTGTGTTTTTATTCTATTTACAAAGTGCCCACTGCATCCTTTTAATACTTGTATTTATGTCTGGAGATGTAACATAAGCAAAATAAACCCTTTAAAACTATATGATGATTTTAATCACATGGCTGTCCATCCAATCTTTGAAACTGAAATAATGCTTTGGAGTTCATTCTCAAGATGTCATAAACCATGTTATTGTTTGTCCACCAACAAATATTCTGATATTTGAAGCACCTAATGATTTGTGCCAAACACAAACTGGCTTGTATCAATTAGAAACGTACTTCGAGGATTAAAGAAATACAACAAAAATCAGAAACAGACATATTTACTCTGTTAAAGTGAGAATCTAAGTAATTTATTTATCTGCCAGTTTACAAAAGAAATAAAGAACGAGACTAACTCTACAGAAGTATAATGGAACAAGGAGTTCCGCGTAGACAACCCGAACAATCCCACCATGCAACACTGAGCTAGGCTAGCAGCGGCGGCTAACCATTTGACCCTGTGTGTGTATGGAAGATGGCGACACTTGTCCCTGCTGAATGGATCAAAAACTGGGAAAAATCAGGAAAACACGAGTTGTGAGTAAATTCCAATTTCAACACATTACTAAACGTCACACTTGGCTACCGTAGATATAAACAACAAACCTACTCGAAATTACGTAGCTAGCACTGCAATCTCTGAAGGCCAGTCTTTGAGTGGTGTTAGCCTCAGTTAGCGACGAGTAACGTTAGCAAACTGCTTATATTGCTTATAAACGCTAAGTTACGCCACAGTAAATACGTGTTTGTGTGATATAATTAACGCTTAATGTGGAATATATTGACGGCGGTCATACTGAAGTTAACCTGGCTAATTTTCGCTCCACGTTTAACTCTTCGTTCATTTGTAAACACGGCGAGTGTCGAATCGAAGCTAAGCTTTTAAAACCATGTAGCTTATGCTCCAGATGTCGCTCAAGCAAATCATTTAACCCAATCATTGTCGCCCCAGCACTGCGAAAATTAACTAATAGTGAACTGTTGTCGAAATATAGCCTTCAGTAGCCTAGCTCGTGAGAGTTAAAAGACAAATAACAATGTGGAGGGAAACAACGGTTTTGACACAGTGCTACAGCAAGTTAGCAGTGTGGTTAGCTACGGTATTAACAGACGTCAAGTACCGTGTGGTATCCTTTGTAATTTAGATGTAGACGCGTACATAAACAATAATGCAATTTAGTGGGTGCGTTCAAGAAATAGCCCCATCTAGATGGTAAGAATTTATTTATTTTTTGCTAGTTTCGATATGTTTAGGTTTCTTCGGCCAAAGTCGTGCCTTGTTAGTGAGCTTCAACTTAAGCTAAGGGTATGCGCAAGTTAAGAGCACGTTATTTGAGCAAAGTGAACGCTAGTTTCAAAGCATTGTTACATTGTTACTTAATGCACAATGGCCATCTGGTGTTACCCGATGACATGGAAAGCAAGAATCGGCTTTACTCACAAACATCACAACGTTCAGCTCTTTTACATAGACAGGACCATAGATGCTAGATGCGTCTACAACATCTGGAGATCAATATCGTGGACAGACTGGGGTTGCTAATCATTAAACAAACAGCGGACTTAATTTCATTCAAAGTGCTAGCTGCTGTTTTTGACTGTCGGCCTTACATATTTAAGAAAGGCCTACTTTGAGGTGGATGAGCTCAAGCTCCTACTCTACAAGCTTAAACTTGTATCTGACCGGATATTTAGTGGAAAAGTGTTGTGGATGGCTACCAGAGGATTATTTATTTTGAAAAGGAAACATCAATTCAAAAATGTATTTTTTGTACTTGTGAACATATTTTGGTGTGTGACGTGCCCACCAACTGAAACACAGAAAAACATTACTGTTTCCCTTTGTTTTGAGCTGCTGAGGTCTGGAAAGAAGAGCTGTTCAGATTTTGATGGTGCTGCTATTGTGAAGTCCAGTGGTTAACCCCACCACCACTTTACCTGGCTGCCTTGAGCAGGGACATAAAGACATTGCTGAAAGGGAGCATTGTACTCAATCTCTGGTGTTTTGACCTTAGCATGTCCCAGAAATTTAATTAAATAATCAGGAAATTGGCAACTTGTGAGAAAATGACACAGTAAGGATATTTTAAAACATTGCTGTCAAAACAGTGTGCTTTTACTAAGAAGTTAAATGCATTACATAGTCATGTCTGAAAAGCAGAGCTGTGATAAGATTGCAATTCAAAATTGATTTGCAGTTCAAAAACTATTACATTTCTTACCTCAAATAATATTCATTTCAGAATTTGCTCCGGTGTGCTGTGTAAAAAAAATGTAGAGGTAAGCCTCAAGGCATTCAAATGTATGTAGGTACGATAATTGTTATAGCACAGTGGCTTTGTGGTTATTGTCTCACATTTATTTTATGAGCGTAACCCCCCTGGGTTTCTTTCCATAATTCTCTGTAACTCCCCATATCTCCAAAACTCTCCACAACATGTCCTGCACAACTTCAAAACAAAGAAGATATTGACTTTAAAGAAGATGGACAAAACATCTTTAGTCTTTGACAAATTTTTGCGATTGATGATGTTGCCAAAATAGTCATCAGAGGATGAAGGCAATGGATGATCATTAAAATGATTTTTCAGAGGCAAAGCCATTATGTAATGCATAATAATTAGGCATTGTTATAGCACAATTACGTTGTATTAATGAGGCCAAAATCTGCTAGGAACTAGATTTTGATGAGTTTAGGTTCACCAGCTACATCACATCCAGCGACGTGGAAATACGAAAAAATGTTTCCATTACACTTTTGCTATAAAGTAGATAACCAACATATCTGTGAAACCACCTCATGAAAGCGTAAAAAAATTTTTGCAGTATTTGGCAATTTTTTTTTTCAAAATTAGAGGCATTTCCGTTACAGGTTTTTTCTTTGAGATATTTTGGTTTCACACTTCTTTTACTGATTTCCTGCTTGAGCGTTAATAATGTAATGCATGATGTAGGGCTCTAGCGCCAGCCTAACACCAGCACTAGCACAGGAACCAATTTTGAGAACGTGGAAAAGACTGAAAAATAGCACTGTTGACCATACAGTGGTGATAATGTGCTTCTTTTTTTTTTTTTTTTTTGCTGTTCACAAACCCAGCAGCATACAAGGAGACAAAATAAAGAGAAGAAATATGTAAAAAATGGATGCTACTTCTGTTGTTGGTTTGGTTTGGTTTTTTTTTTAAAAAAAAAACATACACTGCAGTTGTAACTATTGAGGTTAAAAGACAAAAAAAAAAACCTGGACCTTTACATTGGCGTAATATGCCAACAAGACTTGAACCGACTCACAAGTCCATCTATCTTTTTTTTTTGGTAACCTCCAGCTTCATCAAATGTACTGGTAGCAAAATGTCTCTGGTCCAAATGGTTCAAATGAGTTATGGTCACATGATTTATGGCCACATGAGAGTGCTGATAATTTAGAAATCCCAATCAGCAGAGACCTCCTACCAGTAGGTTCTTGTTGGCCTACCTACGTACCTTACTTATTACAGGGATGTTTTTCTCCCCGTAAAGGTTCCTGAAGGCCACTTTTACAGATCTGTTCCTGGTAATGGAGACACACACAAACACACGTTTACGGCCCGGCCCCAAAAAATCTACCCAGAACTCCCACTAGTGGGAACGCACCTTCTGTGGGGAGCTTGCATGTTCTCCTTGTGCTTGTGTGAGTTTTCTCCTGGTGCTCTAGCCTCCTCACACAGTCCAAAAACATGTATATTAGATTAAGTGATGATTATAAATTGTCCGTAGGTGTGAATGTAAGCATGTATGGTTGTCTTTATAAATGACTATGCAATGATCTGACAACCTGTCCAGATGCACCCCTGCCTTATGCCTGTAGTGCACTGGGATTGGCTCCAGCAGAGCCCATGACCCTGTATAGGATTAAGCGGGTATAGAAAATGAATGAATGATTTACTAAATTTGAGAGTTTGATTTTAATTCAAATATATAAAGATAAAAATTGTAGGCTTAAGACATCCATCTGTAGCAGTACAGGTTCTTCAACCAAACAATGTAAAATCTTATTAAATTAAATTTAATTAACTTTTTCACTCCTTTTATCACTTATGATTATTTATCTTTGAGGTTCCAATCTGTAGCATGTGATTAGTGCCTGCACCACTATACTAAATCAACATCGTGTGAAGCCTTGATATTATATAAGTAATCCAGCATTTTTAGGGTAAGTTGAGTTGCCAGTTAGCAGTGCCTTGTCCGTATGTTCACTCTTAAATTTTAGGTAACCTGATTTCTTATGGTCTGTATTGTATGGATGCTACTAGCTCTATTTTGTGTTAAGGGACCCTGCACATACCAACAATCAGGATCATGTTTTTATGCAAATGCTAACCTCTAAAATCATGCACATCTGTTTCAGTTACTGAATAACAGTTTCAGGTTTCTTGTATTTGTACATTATAATTTTGTGTAAACTGCGCCAGTTCACTTCCAAACGTGGTTTACAGTGTGCAGGACTTTGAGCGATATTCATGCATTTCAACAGTTCAGTGTATGGATCTGTGTCGTTTATCTTGGTTTAGCAGTGCAAAAACAAGGCAAACAATATAGATCTTCTAGTGAGCACCAGTTTATCTCCTTTCTTCTACAAGGGAATCAACAATACCTTTCTCTGTTGAATTTGATCATTTTTACCAACTTTTTAGCAAATTAATTAAACCAAAACCAAATGGCAAAAGCAAAAGGCCAAAACATCAGACAAGGGTTCCTCACCAAATAGAGTTCACATCCCATCATGAAACCATGATATAAATTTTACATTATACTTTGATTGTCATCGTTTGGTAGATTAATTGAATTTTTTTTTTTTTACTTAATAGTGTACAACTCTGCAAAGACCTTACAGAGAAAACTGATCATGGAAGTGAAATTCGAGGTAAGTTAAGCATGAATTTTGTGTATTTTTCAATTTATGTAAGCCTCACTGTTTCAAAAACTTGCCCATATTTAGAATTATATATATTTTTTAACCAGACATATAAATAAGAAGGTGTTAAAATGATCTTCCAAAGCTGGATCAATATAAGTAAGTTCAATGATTTTGTAATGCTTTTAGACAGCTGAATACATAAATCTTGGTTTTGTTATAACGCACTGGTAGAAGGGTTGTGTTCCTGTGAAATAGGCTTGTTTTGCAAGCAGACCATCAAACTGAGTGAAGTTTGGTAAAAGTCAGTTGGAAGTAATAGCACAAGCATGACAAACCTGCTGCAGCTCCAGCATCAAAAGTACACCCTAGAATGAAAACAATGTTTGTCTCCAAAGCTCCCTCATTTTATGTGAAACCTCGTGTGACAAGAGAGGGTTGCATTCAAAGCTTTTAATATTTCCAAATGCACCACAACTAAATACTTAGGAAAAGTGGATGAATACTCATCATAGTGATTTTTTTCCCCCCCCTGCCTGTTTAGGTGTGAAAGTTTTTAAGTGTTTTCTTGTCCATTTATCTCTGCAGACATACAGGCCGCCCTATATGAGCTCTGCTGGCAAGTTGTACAGGGAAACCTGAAGATGGATCTCGTTGCCAGCGTCCTTGGGGACATGATGGTACAAATGTTTTCATTTGTATTGCATGGAGGTGTGTTATGTAAACCAGTTAGACGAGGTGTAAATCTGAACAGTGTATTCCTTGTTAACATGCAGTTGTGGCTTCCCTCTAATCATTGTCATTTGTTCAGGTATATGGGGCTTTCAGAACTTAGGGTACTAATGATGAATTACTGGGCTCAATCCAAATTATACTTAACCTCTACAAGTGATGTGATTTTAAAAAGTGTTTTTTTTTTGTTTTGTTTTTAAATTACTGAGAGATATTTGATTGGAAACCAGGAATTTTTTGCAAGTATAGTTTAAAAACAAATAAACAAAGAAAAAACAGTTTCATGTGTTTGAGAGTGGGACCAAGTTCTGAATGGTGAATGTCAACATGCCAACCAATGCGCCAAGAGTTTTGTTGCCCAACTTAAACTTATCTGTCTTTGGTTTTGTTTCAGGAACTTAGAGAAGACATGCCATCGATTTTAGCAGATGTATTCAGTATACTAGGTACATTTTAAGTTATTGAATTACAATCAAAATCTAATATTTTTTTTAGTTCTAATGAAACTTGGCATGTGAATTTATTTGTCTTTTTTTTTTCTTCACTTGTTGACAGATTTAGAGAGTAGTGCACTGGAAGAAAAAAACAAACGTGACCATTACACTCAGTTGGTGGGAGCATGTTTGGTAAGCTCCGACTTAATATCTTATCTTTTTACAGCTAATTTTCTCTCTCTATCTATCTATCTATCTATCTATCTATCTATCTATCTATCTATCTATCTATCTATCTATCTATCTATCTGTCTGT
>JAOWBL010001143.1:0-15929 GCA_028564865.1 Zenarchopterus dispar | reverse complement strand
TATATATATATATATATATATATATATATATATATATATATATATATATGTGTGTGTATGTATGTATGTATGTATGTGTGTGTGTGAAGACTATTGCAAATATAAAAATACCAACATCTTGGTTATTGGTGCCAGTAGTGGTGATAGCGAAACAGTTATTGATACTGGCTTACATTTTTCATCTATTATATGTATGTTATTTTATGTATTAATGGCACAGAAATCTGTCGCCTTTGAAAGTCTATTTAGGTTCACAAAGACTTGACTAACTGAACACCTACAGTTTGTAGAAGTTGATTTTGGTGAGCTCCTGACAATCTCTCCAGGTAAAATAGTGTGGACAGTCTCTTTCTGGACAGGGAGTGTGGACCTGCAGGGTCAGTCCAGGCCACTGCCTCGACAGCACAAACAGCTTGGACATCACCGCCAGGATCAGATCCCACAGCTGTCGAAACTCTGCAGAGAAAGCAGTTGTTCGTATTGCTGCCAGATGGATTCTTGGGCGTCATAATGAGGGAGCTTGTAAGATTTTTTTACCTTCGTTTTTCTCAGGTCTCCTGCAACGGATCTCTATGAATGAATCTCCATCTTTGGTCCTCAGTCTGACCAAAGCCAGTCTGTTCCCACAGCAGAGCAGGCAGTGGTCTTTCCCCACCCAGTGAGTCAGGTACAAGGAGCAAGTCTTGATGATCACTCTGGTGGTTAAGCAAATTCAGTGTGGATAGTTTAGGATTTAAGAAAAATAAAATAAAATAGACTGACAGTCATGGAATCATAAAAACTCCAAAATCCCTACTTTCTCTCAGCTTTAAAAACAACATTATAATATCTGGCTGTAAAGATGCTTTATCAGTGTGCGTTTGCTCAAATTGTGTAAGGAGCCAACAATGTCCCAAAATGAAAAATAAAACACTTTTTGCATGTTTTATCAATCACATGTAATCAAAGAGACCAAAGGTGTCTATGTGCTCTGTCCCATGTCTAAATTACATAATCAATAACAAAAGTTACACTGTCACATTTGATAAGCTGACTTTGCAACAAAAAGAAAAAAAATCTTCAACAATAAAACCTGAATAAGAAAAACATGAATTATTCCAAAAAAAGAAAAAGTGTATATGATTTTCACATTTACTTTACCCCCTATTTCCTTTTTAAGAAATATGAACCCAAGATATATTGTATTGTTTGTTTGTTGTATTTTTTTTTGTCTGCTCCTTCTGTTTGATAACATTCATTCACATTTCTATTTCAAATAGCACAAGTCCAAGAGACAGCGTGTGTCATGGGGTCATAATAGTGTCCTTGGCAAGCTGCATGTGTTACAGCAACACATACAGCTTTCAATATAACATTTTTCAGGGTCACCAGTGGATTTGTACTGTGTCTTTTCATTTAACCTCTTCAAGTAATAAGAACAATGCTTCTACCTGTGAAAGAAGCCATGGGGGATCTCAGGAAGGAAGTACACGTGAACAGCGATGTCATCTTGCTTGTCCTGACCCCATTTTTGGCCCACTATGAGGTTGTCCTTTAGATACATTGGGAAGAGACAGGCTCCATCTGGATCCCTCTTAGCCTCGCTGGCAGACTCCCACTTCTTTTTACCAGGAATGAACTCCGGTGCTTCAGGATTTATTGGACTTCTGATAAGAGTTGGGAGGCAAACCTCAAAGTATTGCAGCAGGGTGAGAACTACGCCTTCCTCCTGCTTGGTCCCCACCACCTCCCTGACTAAGTCGTCATCGTCATTGACCAGCTTCTCCAACTCTCTGCGTAACAAGATGCGTATAGCTGCATTGTGAACGGTGCCTCTGCACTTCAAGTCATCCAGCCATGTGAACTTCTGTTTCATTAGAACCCCTTCCTCCATGAGAAGGTCTCTGGAGACTCCCTCCAGCTGCTGCACCAGGTCATGTCTCACAATAGTCTGCAGTCACAAAGAGATTTTGTGAACTTGTAGGTAAAGGCACAAAGAGCCTGATTCATGAAATCTAATTCACTCATGAGTCCATGGTGATGATAAAACAAATTATTTCATGCACAGCTTTTTAATACAGATAAAGATCTAAACTTAAGCAGAACAAATCTATTACAATATAATTATGCATTGAAACATATCATGTATTATAATTTTGTGTTGGAACCAGAAAAAAAAGCAATAATGACGTGAGTGCTTTTGGAAAAGCTAGGAGATTGTACATGTACCTCATTAAGGCAAGAGCAAAAATAAAACATTGAGCTATTACTTCTAATTTTAAAGCTAACAATTTAGTGTGAAGCCTAAACCTAACAAAGCAATAACTTATAACAAAATGAACAGTATCCTTAAACGTGTGTAATTCATCAATCCTCTTAATGGAATTGTAAGATAACCCAAAATCTTTTCTTTCTGTAACATAGGAGTTTAGAAAATTATTTTTATGTGATGGTATAGCATATCACCCTGATTAAGTTCAAGCATGTATGTAAACTCATCAATTCTGTAATGGTTTACATATTTTGATATGATTGTATTTGTAAATGGGTTAACATACATCTACGTCTCCCTGAAATTATAAATTCAAAGCTGCTTTTGATGCGTTTCAGACCCTGGTAAAGAATGTTAACTTTAGTTTTTCCACTGACATCATTTTGCTCATGTTTTCATGCTCAAAATTAAGTATGGAATCACTGGACCATAAAGAGCATACATAAAAGTTCTGTATTGCAAGGCTAATGATTTTCTTAATTAATACAAACCTCATTAATACAATGTAGGTGACTGCCCCAGTCACCTATATTTGTTTTGGCTGGATGGGATGGAATAAATACAACCTAATTCTGAAAAAGAAATTTAATATTAAAACATAATGTACTGATTTTTTTCAGTATTACATATTATTAATGTTTTTATCAAAGCCTTGAGTAAAATGAGTTAATAGATACTGAGGGAAAGCAAATATGGTTGTTTAAGCTTAGGACTAAAAACGGGGCAACACTACTACAGAAATCAGGTTCAGTCTGGTGCCGCTGCACCACCTTCCCCTTTATCTCCTGACAGCTGAATTTTGTGGGCCTCTGAAAAGCCTCAGGGAAGGAGAGTGATTTTTTTTGGTCCATTACTACAAAAGCTGCTGATTTACTTCCGTTTCTATTTTACTTTCTGACTCTATTTCTAACCTATCCTAGCCATTACTAGGTGAGAGTGAAGGTTTTTTCTGGACAGGCCACCAGTCCACAGACAAACCCCCACAAATAATCACAGACACACCCATAGTCAGCAACTCAGAATCAGAGGCCATGAACTCTCTTCCATTTGTGATTGACAGTTTGGGAAACTTTGGTATGAACGTAGAACAAGATTGCAGTGACAAGATAGAAGTGTCTACTAAATAGTCCTTTTTATGCACTTTTTGAACACAAAGATAAAATTACTTTGGTTTTTACTGCAGATACCCTATCCCCACAATCGCTTCCATTGCATGACATTTTTGACTCTTGTCAGACATTCAAAATTAGCACTGCAGACCAACATCAAAATAAATTGCTAATATTAGTTGCTGTTGTTGCAAACACATTTTTCTTGCTCACTCAAAACTACTTTGATAGCTTCCTAATGAAAGTTTTTGCTTCTTTTCATTTGATAAACATACCCAGGGTTACTTGAACTTTGAAATATTTCTTAAATCCCAATCACTACCAAAACATTAACAACAAATTGACAATAAAGGACACCTATGTGTTGTAACATGTTGTGACTGAGCATCTTCTACAGGGAATAAATAGCCACTGCTGACCTTGAACATTGAGATGAGGAATGAAGGATGGATAAACACTCTGTCATTTAGTACACTGATGGCCTCATACCAAATGATCACCCCGATCCGATGCAGATACCGCAAGAGAACACACAAGGTGGACTGGAGAAACTCTCGGCTTTGTGTAACATGGTTCTGAATTAAATCACCCAGTTCATCAAGTAGTATAATGCCTAACAGGGAGAAAAAATAAATTTTTTTAAAGACATTAAGGCAACTTCAAGATTTCCTTAACTCCATTGAAATGACGTAGTTCCAACAAACTGACTTACCATGTTGAGGAATTTCCTCGATTGCAACAAGTCGGTGAATGGCTTGCTCCACCTCCTCATAACTTTTTGGTAAGATGCTTTCAGAGCACAGAAACTGATTCTCTGATTGAATGCAATCCAAAATATGACTTCTGAGTTTTGCGATTTCCTCGGTCCTTGTGCAGTCAAGCGTTATGAGCTGCAGAACCTGGAGGGAAGGTCAAAGACACCTATGAAAGGCCACAGAGGAAAGGGCAGAAACGTTTGTGCAGCAGTGAAGACATCAGTAACAACACTGTCATGAAGCCCTTTCATTATTTTTTCTTTAGAAAAGTAAATTAAGGATATTTAAAAACATTTTAGGAAGACAGGAAACTTATTTGTGTTCTACAATTTGAAATAAATTTAAGAATTTAGGGGGTAGACCTGCAATGTATTGTTAAAACTAGGAAGTTGTAAAAGTGATAATAAATGTACACAAAAGTAAAAATGATCAAAACCAACATGAGATAACAACATTTTGAGTCATTACTTTCAAATTGTAGTCCAGAAGGCAATCCAGTTCATCCACCTGGTCCAAATAGAGAGAGGGATCCTTGTTTTCTTCCAGGTTTTTCTTTTGCTGTTCTAAAACCTTTCTCCTGTTTTTCAGCATGACATTGACCTTCTGCTCAATGTCTTTCTTCTTTTCCATCACTTCATCTTGGTCTCTACACTGGTCACAGTGGGTTCCCACCAGCAGGACCGCTGCGTCGGGCACACGCAGCTGTATGTTGTTTATCCAGAACCACACTTTGTCTTTGAACGAATGCGAGTCTGCAACGCTGTAGCTGATGGAAAATCGAAATCAGAAAATTCATCTCTCTCAATCCTTAAAATACAATCCAGAGAGAGTGGAAATAGTATTTTAATTTAAATAAATAAAAAAAGCTAATTAAATCCCTGAAGGAAAATTAATTTTTGCATTAGTCATTATTTAATGATTGAAGTCACTTCTGGGTCAAGTCAGGGTTAATTGCTGTGGGCAGGGATTTGATCAGTATTATATTATTATGCTAATGTCAAACACAAAATTAACATTCTCTTATCCTGAGCATATTATTTTTTATCATTATAGGCACTTTCAATAATATTAAACATTAGAGCAAGCAATTCTGGATGATTTCTAATTCATAACACTTTTTGTCACATTCAGTTAGGATTTCCTCACTATGTTGGGGGAGGGGTGGGAGTTGGGTGGTGTCGATGGGGGTACACAACACAGTACTCATGGTGGGATATGAACTCATGATGTAGTCTGATGTCCACTCAGGTCTTACGCCTGGTGGAGCTACCAACACTTGGAAACTTTAGTTGGATATTTTCTTGTCATTTGTTTTTTTTTTTTTTTTTTTATGAAAGTCTAGGAGACCATTTTGTTTTTTAAATCCAAAGTTAACGGTTCAGTTAAAGTTTGACATAAATGCTATCACCGGAATGGTAATTAGGATAAAAATAAAAGGAAAAGGAAGATAAAAGAAAGTATTTGACACAATCTACTTCATTGACGTCATCAAGCAGTCTCTCACCACATTTTTATGTGAACAGTTTAACGTCACCTGACAAGACAACTGCATCCGAGTTTGGACAATGATTAATAATATAATTTATAATTTCCCTCGTGATACAATGTTCGAACATTTCTGTCACTTTTATCACATTGGTTTGTAGATCACATAGCTGTACTTGACTTTCAGCATTCCTTGTTGATGTGACTCATGAGTAGAAACAGCAAGACGATCAGATTTTTATTTTATCACCTTCTCTTTATCAAACAAGAGGTTGGTGAGACGTAGAAATTTCAGTTTCGTAGTCATAAACACACAGTGCTTCTACAATTAAAAGCTTAGATTTAAAAGCTTGTTTGCTTACCTGGATAAATCGATGGCAAGGATGACAAGGGCCCTTTGTGTTATGAAGACATGGTGTGTCAGGTAGTACTCCTCATGTCCTGCAAAGTCCCAGAGGAGGAAACGAACTCCCTGAGTGTACAGCTGACTGATTTCAATTCCCTCAGTCCGGTCCTTGGTTGCCACTGCCACAGGTTTCCCTTCCCTCAGGCTTCGGCACAGAGTGGACTTCCCTGCCATAGAGGACCCCAGGAACATTGTCTTGACTGTCCAGGCAGAGTGCGCATTTGGGTTCTCCTTCATTTGAAGGAAATAACTCTGGATATCAGCGACTCCTCCAGCACACACCTCCTCTGGTGGGCATCTCAGTGGGTTCCCTTTGGCCTCAAACACCATCAGTTTGCAAACATCTTTCTCAAAGAGCTGGGATGGAAGCTCACACAGTTGGTTCTTTTCAACCAAAAGCTCCTTTAGTTTCGGTAATCCAACTAATGGTTGGATGTCTTGCAGGTAGTTCTTGGAAAGATCGAGGCCAGTTATACTTGCGCATTTGTTGATATCTGAAGGAAGCTTGGCCAAACGGTTGGTGCTGAGTTTTAGGAACTTTAACTTTTTAAGATCAGGAAAGATTCCCTCTGGTATCACTCTAATATTATTCTGGTTCATGTAGAGTATTTCTAGTTTGTGCAGGTGGCGCATTTCCTCAGAAAACTCCATTAATTTATTCCTGGAGACTTTTATCTCTGTGAGGTTGGTGAATTTTGAAATGCCGATGGCACGTTTCAGTTTGTTTCTCTGCAAATCCACACTTGTACACAAATCAACATGCTCTTGAGGAATCTGAGAAAGAGTCTTCAGTTTCTGTCCTGACATGTCCCAATTCTCCCAGCTCTGTCCTGTATTAAAAATAAGTGGATATGCATTATGTATACATTGTTGACAGGCTACAAGCTGTAGTATTTACACTTCAATAACTAATGCTCAGCCAAAAAAAAAAAATACACACACACACACACACACACACACACACACACACACAACATGTCATATGCCAAATATCTTTCTCACCCTTTGATTTGCTTGATTGTGGACAGTCTGGTGAGTCTTGTAAAACCAGTTGGTCTTACTAGTGATCATATAACTCAATGCAGGATTTATACATAGAAATAAATATGAGACAGTTACACTTTACACTATGTTCGGTATTTCAGGTCAATCCTGGTGGTGCGAAATGACCAGACTGTGTATGCCATCTCACTGACTGGCTCACGGGAGAGTCCCCTTATGAACAACTACCAGTCAGACAGCAAGGAATAAGCTAATACCACCATGAGACAAAAATGTATTTCTTGAAGCGAGGAGACAAAACATACTGCGGCATGTTTTGCTCAATAGTGGCTTGAAGTAAACAAAACTGCAGGACCAGAGATTTGTTGACGTTTCTGACATGTGTTGCTGCGAATAAATGTTTGAGAATGGAAAAGCTTCAACTTTAATCAATACAGGTGCTCAACAGGGACACAGATCCAAAATGCTGCTTTTGCTAACTTGCCACTTACAGTTCCTATTGAGCTTAAATGAATGATAAATGTTGATTGTGAAGATGTGATTAGAGTTCAGATAAAACTGAAATCAATGTAAATGATTTCAAGTACAGAATAATGCTTTGCTGTACAGTTGTTTAAAGAATGACATAGAAAGGATATTGTAAAAATGTTATTCAAAAATTTTCAGCATTAAAGACAGGAATATCGTTCCAAAGAGTTATCACAATATTTAAGATACAAACATATTAGGTTTCTTACCATTTAGTGAAGCCATTTCTCTATGTTAAAAAACCCCTTCACACTTTTGTGGCGCAGCCTTCTAGTTCTGCGATTTCCTCAGGAAGTGAACTGAACACAGATGTCTGACTGTTCATGACGAAAGCCAGCAGTTCCCTCCCCACAGATAAGGAAGGTACAAAGTACAAAAATGGAGTAACTTCCTTTTTCTAAAAGATTCAGAGGTTTGCTTTCATAAAATATGAAAATTAAAATGTTAAAAAAATGTACTGTAGACACAGGCAAATTTGTTGGTAACCCTTCCAATGAAGAAACAAAAACCCACAATAGTGTGTGTGTGTGTGCAATTCTCAGCTGTCAGAGCATTGTCCAGCAGCTTGATGTTTTGAGTCATATAACATTTTTAGCAGTAACTTCTTATCAGTTCAGTTTGGAAAAAAAAAACACTCCTCAGTCATCAGACTTTCTGTTTCAATGTTTCAGTCATAATCTCCCAATCACATGTAAATATTAGGTGTGATTGACTGATAGCTCCTCCAGTGATAATATGAATATGATGCATTAACAGGTCAAATACAATAAATTAGATTATTTACAGAAAATTATTTCATGCCACAAATATTATATAGAGAGACCAACAAGCAGATTTGACCTTGTGTCCATCTTTTCTATACAGGAACTGCAGCGTGAGCTAAACTCTTTCTTGACTGTCTAAAATAAAAAATATCAAACAATGCTTGGACAGACAGCTTTGGGACTGTCAATATGTGAGTGAAATATAAAGTGAGAGTTGTGTACGTGAAGAAGGAAAATTCAAATCTAAAATCATGTTTGCAGTAATTCTGCATTTTTTTTATACCTTTTCAAAACCTTTTAAACTTTCATAAACTGACTTTTGGTGTTTTAAACCTGTTTTTTGTCACAATTACATCCCTTTGCTTTGATTTTGCAGAGGCAGATACATTTTAGTTTAATGAATAACGCCATTAAACTTATATAAAACTGTCATTGTTGCTTTTGCCTTTTGAAACTATGTTGCGAGGTTTTAGGCTGCAGTCAAGATAAATTGTGTCGTATTCCCTACAGTGGGAATGGAGGGATGGTAACTGTTCACTAAGTGAAAAAAATGTTTTTGGTAGGGATTTGTCCAAGAAAAGACCCAACACTTCCAGCTGGTGAGGAAAACCCAGACACTTCAAGCATGAGAACTCACATAGCTTTTATTTACTGTATTGATACTGTACGTACAGCTGCATCTGTCAGGCTACACTGCTCAAACCTTCCTGGTCAACTTCTCCACATATCAGCACAGAGAACACACACCCATAATGTCCCCTCTCATGCGCATGAACACCTACACATGGTCACCATGTTATGAAGAGGCTGATGACATCATCTCCTCAGATTTGATTTATTTATTTTTTTTTTTTTCAATAATATGAACACAGTAAGTGTTATTGATGCCTTCTGTTTCATGCACAGGGCATTGAGTCACACTTCAGACCCTGATTTACCGACTGTTGTTGGCAGAATATTTCACCTTTTTGCCGGTCTTAGTGTAGAGCTGCTTTCCAGAAAGGCATAAAATTTGATCACCTCCAACCTAAAGAAGAAAGCTAATCATTTACATTACAGCCCTTCCAGAAGTAAGTCAGTTAATCTCCAACAGTAAATGTCTCTGTATTTAACCATCACTTCTGGTTTTAAGAACCTTAGTAGTCACAGTCCATGGATAAATCTGTTCAGAAAACCTCCAAATGTATATTCTTTGAATTACACAGCAGATTTGTATGCTCTACCAAAGACACAGGAACACAAACTAATATATAATTTACCCAAACTCTACATAAAAAATATTTAGTGTGCATTGTTTATGTGACAGTATAAAATAAAAAGAATACATTCTTTTTATTTTATACTGCTTGGCTGTTCCTTCAAAAATTTGTTGTACTTCAAACCATGATTGTCGCAGACATTTTTTTTTAATCTTTGTTAGATGCTTTTCAAACATCTTTCTCACAGTGTTTTAGTTCATAATGACAAGGATCCAGTTTTGCACCTTACAATGAATGGAAGAGTTTTGTTCATGGATGTCTTGTCTTTGGTTTCTCTTTTTGGGTTTTTAACTTTCTCTGTGTACCAATATTTGTCCATCCAGGCGAAACATGAGTTTGCCACAATAAAACCTCTGTATAATAGAAATGGAAATACTTCAGTAAAGCAAAAAAAAAAAAAAAAAAAAAAAGGGCTGTTTGAACTTCCTAAAACACAAGTTATTGTCCACTTCAGCATTGGTGTTGACTGTCTCTTAAACAATTTAAGGGTCTAGTCCTAATTTACTTGTAATAATTAACTCATGTGAAGTTTGACTCTAAGCCAGAAGCTTATTCTTAGTTGTAGGCTTTAGTAAACTCACTTTAAAGCAGTAATCCGCATGATTAATCTCTTTTGAACCTTAAGTGACCCTGTCTCCAAAGCATCTGCTTATATATCCTGCTTAGAAGATTACATTCAAAAGTGTAGTGGCCAAGAGATTTAAAGAAAATAAACAACAACAAAAAATCACTGAACTGATAACAGGTTCTGCAAGTGCAACACAAGGAAATAAAGAATGTGATGCAAATCAGGAAAGCCCTCGAAATGCTCAAGGGATGGAAATTAAATGTGATGCAAAGCAGTGCATTCAAACTGGAAATGTTTACAGAGGGAGTGACAGGCCTGGTTGTGACTCACTGATAGTTTAAAGTCAAGTTTGCAGGAGTAGGAGACAGGTACAGGAGATTTGGAGGAAGGACTGTCAAAAAAAAAACAAAAAACAGCAGCAATTTTCGGTTGCCACCCCCTGTGATCCAACCCAGATAACAGATGGATGACTTCAAACTCTTAATTTAAAACAGCTGTTGACTCCCCAGAAACATTCCCTCCATATTCCCAGATTGCAGACCTATTTGGTCCTAATCTTGACTACTTTCGCCACTTATGTTTCAGTTAAGGCACTTGCAAGTCATGTGTTCCTGAGTTGGGCCCAACATGGGTTATGCCATGTTTTATGGCCTGTATTTCATAAGCTTGTTTTGACATGGAATTCCGAAAGCCCTGTAAACGGCAGGCCTGCCCCAAAAAACCAAAGAAAATGTAAAATTGGGCAATGTCTGGCTGAACTTAGGCAGATACACTCACCTTGAGTCTATGCTGAGGGTCAAAGCCCAACATGGGTCAAAGGAAACTAATGCTATGGCCCAGACTTGGGCCAATCATTCTCCAATATCTGGAATTACACAGGCTTGTCAGATAATTGTAAGTATTTTACTAAACCAGTGTTATAAAAAAAATAGGGGTTTCTGTTAACACAGAGCAGCAAAACATTCTCATTTGATTGCATCTATAAAGTATAGTTGAGAAAAATCTAATCTAATTAACCACTAACCAGCACTATATTCAATATAGTTTGTGGCAAACATACTCGTAGTGATGGCAGCACTGCATAAAAAGATAGAAGAGCTAAATATATACATCAAGTTAATTTTTTTAAAAAATCAAAAAGGAAAAACAAAAATAAAAAAAAAATTAAAAAAACTCAAAGATGTGGCATTAAAATCTGTCTTTAATAACAGAAATGTACATGTATATGTCCATAAGGAGTCCTAGTAAAATAAATTAAAAACAGGAATAATAATAATAATTATAATAGTATAAAACCACAAGAGCTGTAAAAAAAAAGCATGATACTTCATGTACGCAACGACACTTCATGACAAGAAGGCTGTTAATTTGCATTAGCAAGCAAAATACGTGTTCACCATTTCAAATTACACAAAACTAAATTATATTACCAGGTTTTGAATCTTAGTCTTTAGTAGAGTTTTAATGGTAAAAACAGCAGAGTGTATGCAAGAGGGATTCACCATGATTATTGATCATTATATCAATAATCATTATGAAAATACCAAAAGGAAAATGGCAGGTAAATTGACTCTACCTTTCTCAGTATTAGAATATGAAACTGAATGGTTTTAACAAAGTTCCGGTGGTAAGATGGTGTTGGTTGATATATCTGATAGATGTGCTTTAAAGTCTGCTGGATTAAAGTCATGACTGCTCTCCCTTTCTTGGCATTGTAAAGGCTGGAGTGCTCTAATGCTTCAGAAGTGTGCACTCTTTCTCCTGTGTTCGAGCACCCAACCAGCAGGGTTCATGTCCAACCTCAATATGCTGAGCACCCATGGGTCCTGCTGTGCACCTTTAATGAACTCTTCCAGGGTTACATGACCTGTGGAAGAACAATAAACAGGATTAATCTCTTCTGCTGATTATATAATGATCCATTGTTTCTTCAGCCCATTAGAAATTTCACAACACCAGATCCTCACCATCTCTATCACTGTCAACAGCCTCCAGTATTCGATCCACGACATCATCGACTGTAAGGTGCGGATCCACTGGGTCAGTTTTCGAGCACTTTTTGATCCGATAAATGCACTAGTGGAAAAAGAAAACAAAGATTTTATATTTAACTGCATTCAAGTCTCAGGTCACCAGCTTTTATTTAGCTCAAGACTCTGCACTGTTGATGGACAGCATGCGCAATAATTGCCCTGAATTAAAGGCAGCAAAAATTATTTTACCATTTGTACCTCAGCTGATCCCACAATAGGAATGGGGCTGAAGTTGCTTTTAAAAGTGTCATAGAGTTACTCTTGTTCAGTCTTTTCTGCCACTCTGTCATTTTCCCCACCATTATTATTTTCTTGAGTCTTTGGGACAGGAGTCTTAAGTTACTTTGGGTGGTTTTTGCTGATAATAGGGTAAGCCACATAAAGCTTTCTAAAAAGAATCAAATATTCCATCAAAGGAGACAGAAACTGACAGTTTGAGTTAGAAAAAAAGAAAGAAACCCTGCTTCAGAATAATTTCATTTTTTTGTTATAAAACTAGAAAATATACCAATTTTTGAAAAGAATGGTAGCAATACACATTCATGAAATATTAAAAAATAATAAAATTTAAAACCTTTTCTGAGTTAAAGAAAGATTTAAAAATCAGCACTGTAAAAACATAGGCATTCAAACTATATGTGATTTTTTAAATAAGCAGCAGAAGGATCAGACAACATTCACTGCAGCATAATCCGGATTTTATCTCATCACCGACAGAAACAAAAGGTGCTCTTCACTGTATCCTAGCTATGAACTGATAATCCAAACGGAGAATAATGATTTCCAATTTTCCTGATACTCATCTTTTCATCCGTGTAAAAATGCTGAGATCAAACTGTTGTTGAATTATGGTGCCATTATTGATGGTTTTGATTCAACTTCATCATACATAGCATTTAGTTTTGATTAAAGCACATAAATTGTGATGGTAGGAAAGCCACCATTGTATATGACAAATTAAGATGTTTGTTGTAAAGAGAGTCCGCCAAGCTCATTTTGTATTCGCACTCTCACCAATACCTCCGTAACAAAAGCTACTGGATGAGTATTTTGCAATAGTTTGATATTTCATTTGCATTTAGGAAAGGGACAGCAAATATGGGAGTGTAAAGCAGCCATGAAAATAGAGTATCTTGAATTTTAAAAATCCCTTGCTACTTTAGTTAGACTTGATACCTGCTTTCTGTTAAATCCAAGAGAAATATGAGAACCCTGTCTTTTCAAGCTGTTTTATTTTTGCTGAAACACCTAAGGAATTTTGTTCAGAGGACTTACATCAATTATTGATCGCAGCTCACTCCTGTCCACATAGCCATTTCCATCTTTGTCATACACTTTGAAAGACCAGCGCAGTTTATGCTCAAGGTCTCCCCGGAAAACCAGATTCAGTGCTGCCACAAACTCCAGGAAGTCAATTGTGTTGTCCTAAAAGATTAAAAATTCAAATTAGAAAAGAGAAGCTATACATTTGAACTCCATCGACCTTGAATAAAATAAGCTTTAAGAGCTTTTACTTTCTCACCCCATTTTTGTCGAACGCTCGAAACATGCTCTCCGCATAATCAGATGCTTCTCCCGTTGGGTCCACACCAAAGAAACGCTTAAACTCATGCAGAAAAAGTACTCCACTTGGGCACTCTACGACAAACCTTTTATACATATCCTGTAGGGATTTTACGTCAATCTCCTCACTACTCTCGGTCTGCTGTGTCTGTCCCATAACTAAAACACAACAGTCCATAGTCCATTAGCCAGTAATCTCCACGATGGGGTGGCCCAACTTGAAATGGGCATCTCTGACCGTAAGTGCTTTTTTATTCTCTAATCCTTTGGAATCCCCTTCTGGAATCCTCCAGTTTGTCTATGAGCCAGGTGATTACCTTAGCCTCAGGATTAATGTACAATTATGTCAGTAGGGCTTTCTCCTGCTGGGTTGCTCAGGTCTGGAGCTAAATGTGAACTGAGGCCACTTTCCAATTAATGATGCTTCGTCACTGTTCCATTTAAACAGTATATCAGAGGTAAACGTGATGCTCGGCATGGGACAACGTTCTCCGTGTTGTTATGACTCCTTTGTAGACCTATACAAATTGGTTTAAATTCCCCATAACTTGGAAACCCATTTAGCATGAAAGCACAGGAAACCAAGTTAACAATACCACGTCCTAAACAAACCCTTGTCCTCAGGTCAGCCAGAGTCGATTGGTAGATTGACCTCGCCGCAGACAGGTAATTACAAAACTTGTGATTAACTTTTCACATATTGGCTTGATTGACTCTAAGCTTTGTGTGGGTTCCTTCCTTTGTGTTGTGGTATTAAGGGGCAACTTAAAATTTTTCATGTTCAAGATAATGAGAAGAACGTAAAAATGCAGTACAGTGATAGAGTTGTAAAACCATTAACATTATAGAAATCTGTGTAAACATTAGCATAGTTTAGCAAATACTTATTTCCCCATCTAGAAGAAAAATTGCCAGTCTTCTATTCCTTTAGTAGGAGAGAGCTGTCTCCATATCTCGTTTGTAAGAAAGCAACACCCTCATTTTTTACCTTCCTCCCAACCCCCTTCTCTTTTTGTTCTGATGCTAGTGACTTATCCAATTTCCAGTCTGACCTTAAATAGTCTAACTGAGGGGATACTCTTACCAGGACTGACATGTGAGTACAATATACCATCAACTGGTTTAACTTTCACATGATTATATTGCATCAAGGGAAACAAAGTGAAAGGCTTGGCAGTCCATCCCCACCAATTCAAACTTTAAATCCAAAGTTAAAGTCCTACATAGGCACCTTTAATGAATTCCATCATCTGGCACTGGGCCTTAGATATCAGTTGTTCAATTTTCAGACGTTTAATGTAGGAATCAATGTATCTCCAAGTTCCATGTTTGTTTGTTTGTTTTACCTAAAAGTTCAAGAACTACATTTGTGATATTAATCTTTCGTTATTTACAAAATTTTGAAAACATGATTTTATAAAGTAGCAGAGGTTTCCTAGTTCATAGATCATAACATCACTGAAGTCCAATAAATGATTATGATTTTCATTTGTCACTCTGACATGTATACTTGGCTTTGTGTTTATAAATAAACTGTATTTGCAAAGTGGCTTATGCTTGTTGGTGCCTTTAATCAGTCTCAGTGTTGCTTTTCTTGTTAAAGAAGCTAAGAGGCTAAAGCACTGAAGGTCAAGCTAATCAGATGTTGCTATATCAATCTCTTTTAATTAGATTGCCATAGATAGGCTATAAAAACAAATCCCCATGGACTGAGAAGACCCCCACTGTGGCCAGCAACATCAACATTTAAAATATACTCGGCTACCTGCTGGATGACGCGTGAATTAATTTATTTAGTATTCAAATCTCAGAAAAGGGCCAACACTATTTTCTTAAACCAACAACTATGTTTTTAATTTGTTCTTGGAATAAATCTTTTTGAAGTTCTTAAAATTTTACTGCCTCCCTTTGATACCCATCTCTGGGATAAAGAAAAAAAATCAATTGTATAAAAAATAAATAAAAGCTTAAAGTTAAAACTCAGGCTGAAAACAAACCTCTGAAGTTAAGCACCTGCTGGATGAACCTTAGCTCTTAAATCAGTTGTGTTACCAGATACTTATAAGCCCTTATATAAAAAGAAAAATAAGTCTTCCCAACATATCAATTTAACTGCTCAACTTTGGATACTGGGCAGCATGGTGGCTTAGTGGTTAGCACTGTTGCCTCACAGCAAGAAGGTTCCTGGTTCGATTCCCAGCCAGGA
>JAOWBL010001142.1:0-15930 GCA_028564865.1 Zenarchopterus dispar | reverse complement strand
ATCTCACATTTTATTAGTGTCTAAGGTCCTAATTCAGCCCAGGAGGACTAAACCACCAATGTGCAACACAAAAGTACCAGACTGACAAAAGGACAAAGACAGTGATGGGTGCAGTGTGTGTGGTGTGGTGAACACTGTAGTGTTGTGTGTTTTCATATGGAGATGTATTACATTAAGAGACAGACGTGATAGAGAAGGAAAAAAAAGGACAAAAGAAATGGAGGCAAGCAGAAAAAAGGTGTAAATGAGGTGTGTACATGTGTGTGAGTGAGCGTGAGTGTGTGTGTGAGAGAGAGAGACAGAGAGAGAAAAGGGAATGTGAGCTGGTGCACACACATCCCTAACGTGTGCACATACATGCATGAACACACAAATATGTACATTCAATTATTAACATAGGCAATCTATATATACAGACAGATGCACATTTGACCATTTACATACATATACGGAGAAAAAGCGGTACATATACCTGCAAATAAAGCACATATTATATTAGTAATAATAGTGACAACAGAGACAGAACAGCAACAATAACCAATAACAGCCAATAATAATATTAATCCTAACATCAATATTAATATTATAATTAATGCAAGTACTACCAACAATAACAAAGGTAGTTATTGTCATCACATGCCAACAACTCAACCCCCCCCCGGTGGGCGTGCGATCCCCAGCCCACCTCCCATCCCGACAGGAGGACCAGCCAGGAGCCACCCACAGCCCTGGGGCCCCAAACCCAAAGGGACCGCGCCACGGCAGGCAGGGGCCGGAGCCAGAACCCCGGGCCCAACGCAGGCCCCCAAAACCCCAGCGCCCAATCCACAGCGCGGGGGCCCCACAGACCAGCTGGCCCATGAACCACCAGCCCGCGCGCCCCCGCAGCAGCAGCTCGCCCCCCCCCACCTACCCACTAGCTGATGGCAGACCAGAGGGAGAGAGGGGGAGTGAAAAGAGTAGGCGAGGGGAGAAGGAAAGGAGAAGGTGCTTAGCTGATTGGATATGCTAAATTCTTATGGTTGGTCCATACTATAAACAGCAGTAAAGTTAGCTCTGGTGGGATGGAGACATTTGGAGCAGGCTGAAGTTCTAACAGTTCACGGTCTCCTACTGTATAATTATGTTCAGCCGTGGATAACTTCTTAGAAAAGAATGCAGTTTCTGGTCAGATGGGGACCGCTAGGACAGTATTGCCCCTGCTCTGCTATCAGATGCATCTACCTCCACTATGAATTGCAGCGAGTGATTGGGGTGCACTAGGACAGGAGAAGAGGTAAAATGGTGCTTCAGCTTTTGGAAGGCTTGTTCTGCATCTGGAGCTCACATGAAACAGACTTTGGAGGGGGTCAACCGAGTTAGAGGTGCAGCAAGTTGACTATAATTTCGGATTAAATGGCTGTAAAAATTTGCAAAACCAAGAAATCTCTGGAGTTGTTTGCGGTTGTCTGGTTTGAGCCAATTCTCTACTACCTAGATCTTAGCTGGATCTAGTGTCACCTGTCCACTGCCGATGATGTAAGCCAAGAAACGTATGGATTGGACGTTGAAGTTGCACTTCTCTGCTTTCACAAAGTTCGTTCTCTAATAACCCTGGCAGACATGACTAGGATGTTCCTCCTGGGAAGACAGGGGAGGAAAAAAAAACAAACAAAAAAAAAACAAAAAACACACACACAGAATGTCATCCAAATAAAAACAAAACGATTTAAGAAGTCACGAAGTATGTCGTTAATCATGCCTTGGAAAACAGCAGAAGCATTGGTGAGGCCAAAAGGCATGATGAGATATTCAAAGTGTCCCAGAGGCGTTTTAAACGTGGGCTTTCATTCGTCCCCCTCTGGAATGTGCACTAGATGGTAGGCATTTCTCAAGTCTAGTTTGGAGAAAACTTGAGTCTTGTGCAGGAGTTGGAGGCCACGTCTGGCAAAGATGTGGTTGAGTTAGTTGATGGCATAGACTTCAAACAGGATGCATGACAATAAGAAGTCCAACTTATTAATTTTGCTGTGGACCAATTGAAGTGAGGGTTATGTGTCCTCAACCAGGGATATTCCAAGATTAACGGTGTGCTGGGAGATATTTTAAACTAACTTCTCTTGATGGTTGCCTGACAATAATTTTATCAGTTGCATGCAATGTGTTACGTGGGAGATGATTCTTCTGTCTAAGGCAGTGGCAGTTAAGGATGATTTAGTGGCACCTTCTCCAGAACAATTTGCTGAATGAGATTGATATCTGTGAAATTCTCTTCAGCTCCGGAATCAACAAGAGCAGACAGAGGCAGGGAAATATTTACATAGAGAGTGGCAGGAAGTACCAGTCTTGTTCTGGGGGTTAGGTTAGGAATTTGTTTGGCTCATCAGCGCCCCCATATTCACTGATGAGCCCTGTCTTTTGGTCGGGAAGGGCAAGTTGTCACAAAATGTCCAAGTTGTCTGCAATAGAAGCATTCACCAGCCTGAAGCCTTCGCAGCCACTCAGATGGGGCTAGCCTAGCATGTCCCAGCTGCATGGGTTCCTCTTCAGATGCAAAATGGCTGGATTGGCTGGAGGCAGGAACTGGAGTTGCAAGGTGGGGATTTTTGTGTAACGGGAACATGGTGGCTGACTCTGTCACTCACAAAGTTGAGTGACACGAATTGTTGTAGAAATCAGTCAAGTCAAGATTACTTGAGTCATCCTTAAGTTGCTCAGAAAGACCATTGAAAACACTTTGTAGGGCTGTGTCATCCCATCTCGCTTCAGCAGCTAATGTTCTGAATTCAACAGAGTATTCGGCCACACTGCAAGTCCCTTGATGGATGGAGATGAGTCTTCTAGAAGCATCCCTCCCCTGGAAAGGATGGTCAAAAACCTTTTTAAACTCTGCTTCAAAAGCGTCAGTTATTAAGAATATTAGCATCACTCTGTCATTTGACAGAGGCCCAGTCCAAAGCCTTTCCCTGGAGTAACCCCATAACAAAAGCGATTTTGGAAGCGTCAGAGACATAGGTGGATGGTTGTTGACCAAAAACTGAAGAACACTGGAGTAAGAAAGCCCCACACTTACCCAAATCACCTGCATAGTGGTCTGGATCTGGCACATGAGATTCTCTAGTAGACAGAATTGTAGCAGCATGCTGAATGCTGGCTGGTGTTCCAGAGAGGCTCATCATAAGGTGCAGTACAGTGGTGTTGAGCTAGACTATGTGGTTGGTTAATGTTTGTTGACTCTCTAGAAGAGTTTGTAGCAGTTGATCATGTCATCCTATAGCAGCGCCTTGATAAGTGCTCTGGTAAATGGTTCTGATGACTCGGGGCTCCTTGAAGCAGAATCTGCTGGGTCCGTGCTGCCCAGTTGGTACTGGCACGGTTCAGGGAAGGACCCAAGAGCAGAAGACCTCAGGGATAGTTTACAGTCTTTATTATAGAACACAGTCCTTGGTAGAGTGATCAAGAATCCAGCAGGCAGATAGGTTGAGGTGGAGAGTAGGTCCCAGGTAGGCACACAGGATATCTAACAGTACACTAAGGAACAGGCAGGCAGGTAGGCAAACTGGTGGGCAGGATTCCAAAAAGCAAGCAGATAGGCAGGCAGGATCTGGACACAGGAAAGACAACAGGTCAGTAATAGTCCAATAGCGACAAAGATAAACCAAGAGCCAAACTGGCATGGAATGTAGAAAGACCAACTGGCAAGGAGTAGATTAAGAGCAGCTCCACTTATACTGGATCCCAGATTGGAATCAGGTGTGATGATTGCAGTGGACACGCCCAGGCAGGAGGGATCACCAGAAACACAGCAGGGGAGGGGAGACAAACAGCAGCAGGAGCAGAAGATAAGATCTAAAGTAAAATTATTTTTATAAATTTCTAAATTGCGATTTGTTGTTTTATCTCCGAACAGCCAGGACATCAAAAAAAAAAAAAAAAAAAAAAAGATATTGAAAGACACTTTTCCCTCGGGTCTCAGGAGGATATATTCTTAAGAGAAGATCAGTTCAAACCTTCTACATCTGTAGAGAGAGCTCTCAAATCATAAAAATAGTTCCATAAATAGTTCTGTTTCTATAAGATCATTGCTGATGCCTTGTCTTGAGTGTGAATGCACACCTGAATGCAAACTGCCAATACATCTGCTTTTATAGAGATCTCCAAAGCTGCTTCTGATCAGTTCATCAATGATGATGAGCACCAGGCTGCAGCTTATAAATTCTATGGAAGCAGTAAAGGGTACTTAGGATTTTCCACATTATTTTCTTCTTTTTATGGCTTCATTTTTGCTAAATAAATAGTGATATGTTGAAAAAAGTTTTATGTTGCTGTTCATCTGAGGTTGTATTTTCCTGTGCAGGACAGCAAAGGACCCTCGGTTTGCTGACATCCTGTAAACCACAAACTGCAGCAGAAAAATTCTGCAGAAACAGACTTTCCTCAAACCGAAGTGGCCCTCTTCTCTCTCTGCCTCCTTCCTCCTCTTTCTCTTCGTGGGAACTTGGTGTTTGGTTTTGCAGGCAAACTGCTGACTCATGACTCATCTACCACAGTGACCCGTACACCCCACAGTATGCTGGGAGACTGACAGACACCACAGTGCTCCGAGATAAACTTCCTCATTTTTGGGGATGAGTGTTGCCTTGTTACCATGCATCTACTGCCCAACAGCAAATAAACATTTCAACAGCGACCTCACACCTGTCTGATGTCAGCCAAGTAAGGGAGGTGGGGCTAGACCTGTAGGTTAGGGAGGGATTTTATCACACACATGTCAAAAGCAGTAATTGATTGTTTAATTAAAGGGGAATTGCAGTAATTACCTGGGTGGGTTTGTCTTTATTATGTTGTTGGTAGCTTGGGTCTTAAAATAACTTTATTCTGTAGCTAACTGGCATTCCCAGTACAGGAGACAGGTGACACAGAGGTCATGTAGGAAACAAGTGCTCACAGATGCAGAGGTCTTTCAGTCATTTGCACACAAAATATATCGTGAAAGTTCAGGTTTAATCCCATGAAGACCATTTCCACTTAAAAAAAAAACAAACACATTTTCATCACTAGCTAAATTAAAAAAGAGCATCATAAAAAGATGAGACTGCAGCATGTCAATCAATCAATAAATCAAGCAATCAATCAATCAGCTTTATTTACAAAGCACTTTCAAAACAACACTTTTGAGACTGACTGAGTAAAGACAACCACTTTAAGATAAAAATTCACTGAGCCAGCAGTCAAAGAATAAAAAGAAATCTACTTCATTTTCCACATCCCAACTCTGAATTCAGTCTATCTTTGGTGTTTTACTATCATGAAAGAGATTCTGGTGGAAACTGCTGTAGATACATCTAAATCCAAGTCTTTGTGACAAATCAGCATCAGTTTTGACCTCTCATACTGTTTCTGTCAGTTATAGAACCTGATACAAGGAATCATACAGAGTGAACATCCCAGGAAACATACAATGTTTTCATCTTTCTGATTGGATAACACCTGAAGTGATGTGAATTATTTGTAACTGTCCTTCAAGTCATCCTCCTATCAAGTCGTTTCTGAGCTTTGTCCTTGTGCTACAGGCATGACTACAAGTATCAAAAGTCTGTCTAAGCATTCCTCTTCAAAAGCCTCTGAACACTCTGTTCCACAACAGGAACATCAAGCTTGGTCCAATAAATACATTTTTAAGAATGTATTTTTAGTCATGTAAAAGGCGTTAGAGACTGGGGAGCTGTGGCAGAGACCAAGTCTAGACCCAGGCTTCTGTCAGACAGAATCAATTAATACCATGATCAGAAATCAACTTATTTGCCAACAGAGATTTAGATGGCAGAGATCTTAACTGTGCCAATTTGGAAATATTCCTCTTCAAAAAGCCTTTAAAAATCCTGTTCCACAACAGGAAAATGAATCTTAGTCCAGTAAATAGTAAGGTGTTACTAAATAGATTTCTAGAGTGTTCAGGTTTTCCCAACATGAACCCAAACAGTTAAGAGCCCTAAAAGCAGAAGACTGAGTCATATTTCGGCTGTGTTCTATCTTAATTAAGTTTGGCCACCTAATATGTAAGCTTAAATTCAGGTTTCTGCTGAAATCTCAAATGTGTCAGTTGTATTTTTATACCAGATTTATTCATATACACTTTTCAGATGCTGAGATAAAGTCATTTTTAGTTTAGGAATTTCATTTCAGAGCAGGAATCTCAAGAATAGTCCTCTTTGGTACAGGGTCAGTATTGTTGGAGTGAAATCAAACTTGACATTTTCACTAAAACTAAACATACATACAGTCTGGTGTGAGGTGGTCAGAGTTCACCTGCAGCGTTTACTCAGGGTGAGGGCTCTCATTAACCATACACTCCTCCCCCTCTAAGTCAACAGTTAAAGTCCTGCCGTCAGGAGCGTCCTTGCTATGTTTGCTCGGCCCAAATCTGGGGCAAATAGAGGACATGGAGGGTTGAGCAGGAGGAAGGCAGAGTCTAAATATCATGGCCGGGCGGCATGGGCAGTACCAGCAGGACCTGCCGCCTGCGCTTTAAGTCCCTGCAGAAACAGAGCAAGATGGTTGTTAGTGAGTAATGCTAGTGTTGGGGAGGGGCTGCAGGGTTCAGCAAGTTTTTTCTCCGATAAGGCAGCCATGATGTCACTCTGTTACCTGCTTTGAGATGAACTGTATCGTGATTTGAGGCACAGCAGGTTTTGTACCTTTACAAAGCCATATTTACATGGTTTCTGAGCTCTGAAGCAACCCCAGGCTTTCATTTTAGTAAATTGTATCCCCAAGGTTCATGGCAAAGCAGGTTATATTCATCACATCCTCATGAGATACACTTCCACACCTGAAAAGCTGAGACACTGCGTAAATTCAGTCAAAAACCATCAAACGTTTCAGCGCGCTAGCTGACACCACAATAAAAACAGATCTGATTCTTTCATGAGAATTCTTGAATCAATCAGTCAGTCAATCAGTCATTGATTCCTGGATGACAAGATGTTTTCCAGAAATCACTGTCCATGTGTCCACTGAACCACGAGTTGAAGAGTAATTGGTTCTGTGGTATGTCGAAAATAATGGACACTAGACTCGCTGATGGTTTGCACTGCATTAAATTGAATATTTCCCATTAATTTATGTGGTTGGCTGTCTCCAGAAATGCTAGATACTGAACACCACAAAAATCAAACAAACAAATTAGAAAAACTTGTAATTTTAGAATGGATGCTAACTTAGTAGATGCATTTTATTTCTATCAGCATAATTATTACAAAAAGTCACGATAAACTGTATTGTCGGTAATTTCACCGACCAGTAAACACAGAGTCTCATGTGAAACTAAGATTCATTGTAGTTCCTCTAGAGACTGAAAAAATCTCTGAAGATCTTGATGTTAAGACATCCAAATTTAGAACAGAAATAAACATATTTACAGCCTGGTTCAAAAAACCGTTTTGGTCTCAATCATTTGATTTCACATCAAATGATTGGTTTAAGACTAGGGCACTTAAACTCTTAAACTCTGATGGGGGTGATTTTTTTTTTGGACCACATTAGGAGAGTATATATATGATTTCCAATATGATTGATTGACAGTTGGATGAGCCGATGGCTAGCCGTTATCACTTCCTCATCTGTAATTGTCATGCTACCACTCCTAGTGAAGCAGCCACCCATTTGTATAAACCCACTGTTGGCTAAATGTGATGGTCAGTTATGCTTCACCATTGAGTAAATATGTTAAATAGTATATCCCACTGTAAATGTCAGATGGCAGCTCTGCAGATATTTCAGCAGGGATTGACTGAAGAAGCTGATAGCCACAGCTAACTTTGATTGGCATATGGGTGGAGAGTTTCCGTTGGCTTTACAAGCGATATGGCTGCAACCCACAACAACAAAAACAGGCTTCAAAACAGGTCTTTGGAAACCAAGAGGTCACATGACCAAATTCTGTGTCCATTGTGTTTTTTGTTTATTTGTTTTTGTACAGTTTTTGGTTTGAACCTTGTTATGCAAAATATTTGTGAGCAGTGTTGCGTTCAGTAATGTGTATCCAGCCCATCTGTGGCTATTGAGCCAGTATTGTAGCCACAGACAAGGACAACTGGACAAACCTCCTGTGATGTCACCCAGAATCTTTTTCTTCTACTTCTCATGCCATGTTGTAAATTAGCAGAAATAACTGCTGCATTTAGCCAACACTCAGTTAGCACAAGCTGCCTGCTTGATCTTTAGATCTTTTCAGACCAACCCATTACTAGCCATGATGGCCTGCTAATAAAATTAAGAAAAGAAGAAAAAATTAATATTTTATTGTACTGATTTATGCAAAAGAACAAACCAATACACACCAAAAGCATGCTCAGAAAGTATAGCTTAGCTTTCATTTATTCTGACTGAACCCACCTGTCTAATATCATTTTAGATGTCTCTGCAGAAACAACTCTCAGAGCACATGGTTGGTCAGCAGTTGGTTAACAGTTGGGCAAGTCAGCCTTACAGGGACCAGGCCAAACTGGGACACACGGCTACATATCACCATGATAGCCAAGAACATGAAGGACATACTGTTGTTGTTGACAAAAACAGAAGACAATGACAGAAATGATGACAAATGCAGAAGTGTGTTTATGTAGATCATTTCATCACTGCACTGTTGCAACATCTTTGTGATGTAATCAACTGATGTGTTCCCACACTCTAACCAAACCAGCTGATGAACAAGCAAATCTGAGCTTTGGTTAACATTTGCAGTAATGCAGAACCTCGGCAGAGTGCCTGTTCCAACATTTGTAACAAAGCTAGATGCAACAAACCCAGACATGGCTCCATCAGTCTTAGACTACACACCATTCAGTTTTTTTGTTCCTGATTTTTCCAAAAGCTTCAAGTTCAGCTTTCAGCTTGAGGTCAAACCTACTGATCTTATGTAGTTTGACTGCAGACGATAAACTTCAGACTGAGGTGACAGTTCACCTGCATGAAGATGTTTGTGTAGGTGTGGTTCACATGAAACAAACTGGTACACCTCACTGAACTGTTTCCGCCTCCATACAGTCACTGGAGCAGAAACATTCTGGATTTTTAAAGATTCACAACTTAAGTGGCCCCTTATCCTGAGAAGACGACTAACCTTAACTAATCCATGGACCTGTGCCCTAGTCTTAAACCACGGCTCATCCAGAACGTACCCAGAACAAACATAGACTGTAAACAGAACCCACCCAGACGTCAACTAGAACTCACTCAGACCTTACCCAGAACTCACTCAGACCTCACCTAGACCTTACCCAGAACTCAGTTACCCAGAATTCATCCAGACCTTACCCAGAACTCACTCAGATCTCATCCAAAAGTCACCAGACCTTACACAGAACTTATCAAGACTTTACCCAGACTGTATTAAAAATGAATGTAATGTAAAATCAGTTTGAGTCACAGGTTAGCCCAGTTAAGCTAAAATTATCAACTTGCAGTAGCTGGACTAAGGTGGGAATGTTCCAGCAACCTTCCAGACCTGCTCATTCCAATCATCCACCATCCATCATGGAATAAGCAGGTTCCACCATGGAATTATTCAAATGCAGGTCCATGGGGGTCTGCTGGTGGAGTCTATACCAAGACTCTTTAATTGGAGGCCAGGAGTACACCTGGACAGGTCACCGGCTCATCACAAGGCCACATATAGACAAACAACCATATATGCTCACACTAACTCCTATGGACAGTTTAGAATCACAAATTAACCCAACTGTGGGACAAACCTGGAGTACCTGGAAAAAACCCATGCAAGCACAGGGAGAATATGCAAACTCCACACAGAAAGAGTCCTGCCGGGAGTTGAACCATAAACCTTCTTGCTCTGAGACAGTGTTAACCACTAATCCACCATGCTGCTGCTTTTTCTACACTCTAGTCTGTTTTTGTAGTAATAGGGCTTGGGCAAATTCAGTGTCTACCAACAAAGAACCATACAAACAGACAAAAATAGTCTCCAAACACACTTATCAGAAACCTGTGAGTAATATAACATGGGTATTCCCAGAAGTGATGGAATTGTGTGGCAGTATCCCCCAACTCATCACCCCTCCACCGAGGGGGTGCTTATTTAGTAGCCAGCCCCCAGTGGCCAAACCTATGATGCTTTGAGTTCTTCTCTGCCATTGCTGCCTCTAAAAAAAATTTGAACTTTAAGCACTGTTACAAAAGAAAAGCAAAATGAAAAAAAGAGTCTACATATGACAACAAAGAAAAGATGCACACAGAAATGACTGGATATTGCATTGATTTCCATTCAGCATTTACAGTCCAGGAACCCAGACATGACACTTTGCCTCATCAGAACTGGGTTTGTACCCCATGAGGTTTGTGAATGAACCACAAAAGAAGTCTCTACATTGTGATTTAAACAAGAGTACACACACAGGTTTGTGTTGATATCCTTTTTTTATGAAATGTATTGATTCCTGTTCTATGTGTTAGCCTAACTCTAACCAGGACCCCAGAGATGACAGTTTACCTCATCAGAACAAAGTTTTGTACTCCACAAGGTTTAGGACTGAATCAAAAAGAAGACCCCATATGGTAACAGAAACAAGAACCCATACACACACATATATATCCTTTGGAACTCTGAGCAAGGGGGAAATGTTTTAAAACAGTTTTTCGTTGTCATCCAGAGAGGGGTTGTTGTTAATATATGATGATTTTTCACCCCGAGTCTGAACTTCCAGGCTATCTGCAGCATTTGATTCTTCAACAGCCACTCTTCATCCTTGTCAAGGGTTAACTGCACTTCAAGTGTGTGTATTTGTGAGTGTGTGTGCTGTGATTGATGGCATTGTTTAAAGCCGGGGAGGCTTTGGAAAGCTTTGCTATTGTTTCAGATCTTGGCAGGGAGGGTTCTTAAGAAAAACAGAAGAGGAGGAGGAGAAAATGAAGAATTAGAAAACAAAACAAGACTTGTCCTCACATTTTACATGCTTAGTCCGAGTGCTCCACACTCAATCTGATAGTCATCCCCAGGGCCCATCCCTCCCTCCCTGCCACCTCCACCCCCGCTCTGCTAACTCCTCCAACCCAACCGCAGCCATCCTTGCCCATCCCACCCGGCCAGGAGAAAGAAAACACACCCCAGGAATGCACTAAAACACAAACACGTTATTCTTTACTCTATGTTTGGGGCCCGGTTTTGGTGGCCCGGCCCGACCCAAACCACAGAATTCTTGATATTTCTCTACGACCCCCATCCCACCACCACCACGGCCTCTGCTCCCCTGCTGTGGATCCTTGGGGAATGTTTAGTTTTGTACAAACATCGTGGCAAGGGGCTTGAATGGTGGTCCAGTATATGGGGAATAGAGAGGATGGTTATGGGGAGTCCCCAGGGGTCTCATCAGACAAGCAGTGCCTCACTAACACTTGTATAGACAGAGGAACTTCTTGGCTTTACTTCATAGGAAATTCAACTGAAAGCATAGCCGTCCTCATCATCTGTTTGAGTCGAGGCCTTTAGATCATTAGAGGGTTTACCGACATAAACGTAATCAGCTCAGGACCGTCATTCACTCAAAATAACTCTTTTACAGCCTACAAAAATGAGGGGAAAACATCATGAGAAGTGTAAATGCAGAATGTACACAATGGGTGTCCCACTGACTTTGACTTGAATGTCATCTAAACTGGACAATTGTGATCTCTGATCCTTCAGACAACTCACCATCAAGAGCTGTCATTCATCAACAGCTGATAGAATCACATGGACAAGGGGTGACCATGGAAACCTTTGCCAACACTACAATACTACATTCACACATGACAAAACTTTTCTGTAGAAAAATTACCTTTACCTTTGTGTCTTTTCCACCCAACCCCAGTTGACCCAAAACTAGGCAACTAAGTTGAACAAAGAAACCTAAAAGCAAAAATATACGAGGAGGAAAAAATATATGCAACTGAACAAAATGAGGAATAAATTAAATTGAAAATGGCTGTTGTAATGTAGTAACAATGTAAGTTAAAAGATGGCAGTTCTTTTAGCTGAGCTATTTCTAACCTGTGAAGGTTACAAATGTTAATTTACATTCATTGTGATCAAATCTGTTGAAACATTCCCATTTCAGATGTTGTTACCAAAACAACATCTAAAACAAGTGTTGTCAGAGGTGAAACGAGCACTAGTGGAGCTTTGCACAGGGACTTGGTCCAGGACCATGTATAGTGGGCCAGTCATGGTTACACACAGGTCATCCAAGCCCAGTGATTTAATTAAGCGGTAGTTAACCAGGTTAGTTAACCAAGCAATGGTAAGCAATCATGCTGTGTTACCTAATGGCTGTGATTTGGTTGGAAGGGTCCTGAAATGATCCAAGGTTAAGTTCTCTCGACCAGAGCAGCCAGCTGCTAACAGAGGTTTAAATTGATGACATGTCCAGCTCATGTCCTCTGATAACTCTGGCTAGCAGCCTTTAACTGTGATTGATGATAGCTGCTACAGGGTGGTTTGCTAAATGTCACCCCTGGACCCTTCCAGATCAACCCAGAACTGGTCTCAGTGGTCTACAGTTAACAACATAGCATCCATCACTATCTGGAAGGTCAAGGCTTCACAAAGTTTAGTAAGGTGGCTTGACTAGAGCAGTCAGCACCAAAAGCAGTTGGATTGGCACTGCTTAGACCCTTCCAGGCCAACCTGTGATTCTCTGTGGCCCAGCTTGACCCACATTACAGGGCTGAAGGATAGGTACGAAGACTTGTGGCATAAGCCACCGACTGGCTGAGTTGGTTCCCCTTGCTGGATCTTTTCAGGCCCACCCAGAGCTGCTCTCAGCAGTCTGTTAGCACAACTGACAGGAAAACAAGTGATGTTATCTTCAAAATAATGATTATGCTCTGTTGGGCTTTTATTCATTAAACTGCTTATGAACAAACCTGCAGACTTCTGAAACAATGTCCTGTGGACAGATGAGACCAAAGTGGAGGTGTTTGGTCTTAATGTCCAGAATCTTGTTTAACAGAAACACCTCCTACCCACTGTCAAGCATGGTGGTGGAGGAGTGATGGCTTGGACAGGAAACCTACTGAGTAGACCATAGACTCCTCTTTATACCAGAATATTCTGGAGGTTCATTATGTGCTTCTAAGCTGCTGCCTGTCTTGGAGCTCCAGCAGGTCAGCAGGTTTTAGAGACTCAACAGCAGCCCCTTGGGGCATAGACTCAGTTTTAGTCAGAATATAATTCAAAATGAAGATTGCTGAGGATCAACTGCTCATACACCTTCCCCCAGCGTGTGTGTCTATGTGTGCAGACGCTCTAATTGGAGACAGGTGAATAATTGATGGATTAGGCCCCCGCCTTCTGTCTGGATTGGCTGGGCGTGGAGGACTGAATTTAAGTGTGATTACATTAGTTAAACTTAGAAATCTCCCCTGAGTATTTAGGCTTACCCACACTTGCTCAGCATTACCTCTTATTCCAGTGTCAGACTGTCAGACAGCATGGTGGTGGTCACTAGGCAACAGAACAACAAGCAGATAAAGCGTGGTTGTTGTAATGAGCACAGCTTGAGGACAGAGCCTCTGAGACTTTTGTTTGACTGAAACTCGATAAAAATATTGGACTTACTTGTCATGAATGTTTTCATTTGTAAATAATCTTTCTCCGTGTTTGGAAATGGTTCCCTAACCCTTTATATTTTATAAGACCGTTGCTGATGTCCTGCCCTCTTGGCATTTTGTGAATACACACATAAATGCTCCAGATCAGCAAAATGCCAAAATATTAGATTTTAAAGAAGTTTGCATACCTCCTGATGATCAGATCATCAATGATGATCAGCAGCACCTGGCTGCAACCCTTCAATCTTATAGAAACAGTAAGAAGTATTTAGGATTGCCCAGATTTTTTTTTTTTAAACTCCATATATCATAACATAGTTGTTCATATCATAGACAACACCCAAATCACCAAAGTTTCCTTGAAAAATCATCATCATCAGGCATGAAGTCTGGGTGTAGCTCAATGACAAAAGTACGGTCCAAAAAAGTGTGGCAGGATCTTTCTACAGAACAAATACAACCAAACACACACGCTTCCTGTGCTTGGCAGGTTTAGACCTCAGGAAGTAAACTGTAAACTCTGCTTGTCTTGAAGTGGAGAAGAAGAACAACAGTTGAGTCTGGAGCACAACAAACAAATAGATGGAGGAGATTGTTTTCATCTAGAGAACAGACATAAACAAACACAAACGACACAGAAGTCGGGAGGTCAGAACAGAAACATGTCCTGATGGAGTCCAGCGACAGATTCACGATTGCTGAAAACACACTGGAACAGAATCCACCTGCAGAATTCTGTTCAGGACAACTCAAAACATCCAGTGAAAACTTCAAGTGGGGCCACTGAGGGGCCAGTTTATGGACAGGTGCCAGTCTGAGCCACCACCTCAATACCAGCATAAACCAGAGGTGTGACTTCTCTGTAGTTGTGTTTATGGTGGGTTATTAACTTGTGTCAGATGTGAACACAGAAAATATTGGGCCCTGGGCACAGAAGTCCCCCCAATACTATCAAGCTGATCTTTACTTAATCCTTGTGTTTTTGAGAGGATTATTTTTCTACCCTAGAAGTGTCTGGATAGCAGCTTGAAGGTGTCTGACAATTATAAGTACCTCAGAGAGACTCTTGTTGGTGGCATCTTAAGAATAGCAAGAACATCTAAGGCAGTGGTCTTCAATCCTGGTCCTTGAGAGGTATTGATGTTTCCCTTATCATACCTCATACAAATGATTGTATCATTAACAGAGGTGTGCAGACTTTGATCATGAGCTAATGATGACCTTTAATTAGTGGCTCTCAAAAACCAGAAATGAAGACCACTGATCTGAGAGCTACAATATTATTTTTTTTCTCTCTGACTTCTCAGAAGCTCACTAATCAAACTCACCTGTTCACACCAATTTTCACCTCTTAAAATTTCCTCCCATTTACTTTTATTTTTTATTCATTCATTCATTCATTCATTCATTCATTCATTCCAAGTCCCGAGGGCCAGTTTCAGCTACTGAGCATCACCAAGGCTCTTTGGCTGTCTCACATACCATGTCACATTTCATTTGGGCTGGTCCCAACCTGGCCACATGGTGAATGGGCCTTCGCCCATTCACCAGGCGTTCACCAACAAGCCCCTTGCCAAGCTTGCCCCAAGGCAGGACACCATGACCATGCTTTTTCACAAATCCATTTAAATCTCTCTTAGTCTGGTTATATCTAAACATAACAGAGCTGCTGCTTGTCCCACCACCACTTCAGTTTACCATAAATGTGGGACAAATGTGCTATAATGATGCAAGAAAGAGAAAAGCTGGCCACAGAAATACGGAAAAACATAAAAAATATCACTTCAGTTCAACTTGGTCAGAATGCCAAGGCACAGGCCTGTTACCCATCAAACATTACATCCAACTCACATGGCCCGTTCTATGGCAAACCCAGGTTTATCATTGAGGCCAGGCCAAACCAGGCCTCAGAGATGAAGGTCTAACCACTAGGTGCCCCAAAAACAAGTGTCTTTCCCAGCCCTAGCTCCATGGTGAGATCCAGGCTAGGGCATTCCCGGTGTGGTAACCCACACCAAGGAAAGTGACACTGTGCTCCTTGTTTGGACTTATCCATGTGAATTCATTTAAATTCCTCCACCATGATACTGTGGAGATTGAAGCTCCTTTACATTGAGAGGAACCCATTAAGGTGTTAGAACAGTGGTTCCCAAAGTTAGGGGCACACTCCCTAGGGCAGGGGTGGGCAATCCTGATCCTCAAGGGCCAGCGTTCTGCACGTCTTAGATGTTTCTCTGCTTCTTCACACCTTATAATAATAATGCTTTAATAATACATTTGAAATACAGGTCATTTGTGAATTCCAGCCATATAAAAGGGTTTCGTTGCCCTAATTTATAGCTG
>JAOWBL010001141.1:0-15931 GCA_028564865.1 Zenarchopterus dispar | reverse complement strand
AACAGGACAACCAAAATAAATAAAAAATATAGATAAAAGTGTCAAAGAGTACCTATCAAGCATTGAGTATTGAATATGATTAAGTATATGGCTATTTAAAAAAAAAAAATCACTCACATGTGGCAACAGTATGCAGATGAATGATGGACATATGAACTGAATATGAACAGAACTAACAGAGGTTATTGTAGAGCCGGACTGCAACAGGAAGGAAGGACCTGTGGAGTCTCCCCTTCACACAGCGAGGGTGGATCAGTCTGTTCCTGAAGCTGCTCTCCAGACCAGACAGGGCGTCCTGCAGGGGTGTGACTCATGCTCCAGCATAGATGTTAGTCTAGCTAGGACCCTTTTGTCACCCACCCCCTTCACTGAGTCCAGAGGACAGCCAAGGACAGGGCTGGACTTCCTGATGATCTTGTCCAGCTTCTTCCTCTGTCTCTCTGTGATGCTGCTGCTCCAGCAGGCCACATCGTACAGGATGACTGATGCCACAACAGAGTCATAAAAAGTCCTCAGAAGTGCCTCCTTCACTCCAAAAGTCCTTAGACTCCTCAGGAGGTAGAGTCTGCTCTGTCCCCTCCCAGAACAGTCCAGTTTGTTGTTCAGGTGGACACCCAGGTACTTATAAGAGTTCACTCTCTCAATGTCCATTCCCTGGATGTTCACCAACATAGGAGCAGTAGACCTGCATCTGCGGAAGTCCACCACCATCTCCTTGGTCTTTCCTGAGTTGATGAGGAGGTGGTTTTGCTGACACCAGACTACAATGTCAAAAGGCAGCAGCTGGAAATAACTGGCTGCAACTTGCAAAAGAAAATATGACTCCACCCAAAGCTATTTTTATGTTATAAATCTTACAAAGGATATTTACAGTATAAGTCAGAGTGTATACAACACAAGAACTGTCCACTTGCAATCAGATTTTCTAAATAACTTCCTACTTCTCCATACCACCCATTATGTTTCCTGGGATTTAGGGCAACGGCAGAGGTGCTCTGTTCTGTCCTAGGCTATCCTCTGTGTATTTCCTCATGTCATTATCACCTGGCTTCCTCTTCTTCTTCAGTTTGATGCCAGGAAGTGCTGTGAAGTCTTTTTCTCCTTTTCCCCTCTGAAGTCTAGTACAAGGCTACTTTTGGGATACTGCTTAGATCTTTCATCAGTCAAAAGCTGATCCATTTCCATCGTCTTCACATTGAGGTAAGACTTCTTTATTTGATATGTCATTGGACTAATATATTATCAAAACTGTTCTCTGAATCTTAATATGGAAGACTCACAACTGTCTGATTTAATTTACAGTCATTCTTCAGTATCCTAAACCATTCAGGAAAGTAGAAAGAACACAACTTTGGTATGGTTTTAAGCTTTATTGTCATGTTATGTTGCTCTGACCTACATACTATTAAACATTTTAAAAGCACTCTTGCCCACATGCAGCTGACTCCTGATTTCATGCCATGATATTAAATTTCCTAGAACACAATTCAGGGTAAGGTTTGAGAAGTGTCTAAGGCTTGTGTGAAGTCTGTCTCTAAAACATGGCAAAACATTAATCAAACACACAATTTTATACTTCCATTTGATGCTGCCAATGGTGCTCTGATTCACTGGGGCATAAAAATTGTTTTTTTTGGCAATTTTTGACTTTGGATCTTTAGTTTGTGCACTCAAAGATGCCTTTTTTCTTTCCAAAATAGTAGAAAGGGATATTTCTATGTTAATGGAGGGTTTTGCAACAATGTCAAGGAAAATGGTATACGTCAAAGTAATATCAAAATGAAGAACTCAAAGTTTTCCCACCATAGAAATCTTTTGTAGGTGATCAAAGTTGTTTACTTCACTTGTCTGAAGTGTTTTAGGCCATCAGTGTAAATTCTCCTTTCTCAATTTCCTCACTTATTTTTTGCAATATGAATTAAGTCTGGAACAGATTGAAACAGAGGGAATAATTTCCTTTAGAAATAAAATTGATTCCAAGAGCTTCAAATATCTTAATTTAAGAAACTGGCCACAATTCCATTTTGAAGTTAATACTGAGATGCAGTATTTTGCTTTGCCTTGATCTCAAATTTCAAAAGTTATGGCATAAACCCACTGAGGCGTAATTGAGCAAATTGTGGAGAAAGAAGGTTTTAGAGAAATATAAAAAGAAACAGTGAAAATAAATATGTGCATTTAAAGACAAGACTGCATTTGCTGGTTTGGTGAATCACAAAGAGAAAATCATTTGAATGATCTAATTAAGATAAATTCTTTCTCCGTGAAATTGATACGCTCAAGAGACTGGGGAGTTGATGAGTTCCTCCTCAGTAGTTTTCAAATGGAAAAGGCTTTTAAGCTTGTATGGTATTTCAGATCATGCTGCTTTATGTAACCAGCAAAAGTAAGGCCACTGCTTTCTTGTTTGCGGATAGCAAGAAAGGCACTGATTAAATAAGTTAATTTTATTTCTGACTTTTAGTTGCCACATATATAAATACATATAAGTATTAGTAACAATCATAAATAATAGTAATCAGTGAATTTGTATCGATTAAAATGATTATGGTTTTATTTCATTGATCATTTTCAGAAGAGCTGTCATTTTTTCCGAAGGTTGAATGCACATTTTACCGGCTAAAATTGTAAAACTATGTCCACCTTTGGACTGTTCTTCCATGTTCAGACAAAATACATGTTATAAGGCCTTGAGACAATAACAGAATGACTACAGAATACTGAAAAAGGCCATTTGAATATTACAACATTCTTATGAAATTCAGTTCAGTCTCTTGGTACATACATGATTTAAATGGAATTTAATCAGTTCCATTTCACACTTTTTTCCCCTCTTTTTAATCAAAGTTGCCCTTCAACTTTCCGTTGCTGGATCCTTGATCTAATACACCTCACAAGCAACTCGCTGCAGAGTGAAGAAACGAATATGACAAGTTCACAACCACAATTCAAGGCTATACACGTAGAAATCACCAGTGTGAATTGTTAATTTTATACTTTGCAGTAGAGAAGATTGCCACAATGTATAATTTTGAGCTGATTTAAATTTCATTTGCAATTTTAGTTGTGGTGTTTTGGATGATTTAGGACCATTTTAGGTTTATTTTATTTCCATAAACAGCATTTAAGATTAAAACATAATAAATATATTTATGAAAGGCAAACTCTAACCCTCTGAGGTTGCAAATCAGGGACTGAATTTTATACATGAAGGCCCATCAATCTAGTTTCTGATCTTCCTTTATTCTGTTCATGGTAACACAGTGTGCAACAGCTTTTTCCATCTATCATGTAAAAGGTAGAGTTAGAAATGATCTCACATGTATGATTTAGTACTGAGAATTTCACTAATTATCAGCCCTTCATGTTTGCTATATGTACTGTCTGTTCTCAAATCAATTGGCATTCTCTTTTTTTGTGTCTACCACAATAACTGCTGTATCCCTCTTATGTTGGCTCATATTGTTTGCTTCTTCTTGTATTCCTTTTATCATCGCAGAACAGACAGCGTAAGTCAAAGTGCATTTTAAGAGTGTTCCTCTTTTTTGTTTAAATCTAGAAACACAGTTGCCAGACAGAAAAATACACTTTTACTGTAACTCATTTAGTGTTTCTGGTGCTTTGTGAGAACAAGGCATTAGTCCTTTGTGCTAGCTGATTATCTCTGCTACAAACATGGTAAATATAATATGTCACTAAAGATTCCTCACTTTGAAAGCACAGAGCAGCCTCTGCTAGATGTGCATTATTGATGGGAATGTTTAAATATGTAATCACTGTTTGTTTTTAATGCATTTTTGAACCAAATTAATTCATTTTCTTCCATGAAAGAACATGCAAATTATTGCCCTAAGGGTTTCATTAAAATCCAAACTGAAGATAAGATACAAGAAACTGTCTTCTTGGAAATTGGTCTTTTAAATACAGAGACAAAATGAAAATAATGTAAAGACAAAGATCCGTCCATGTGAGCATGTATTCGCAAATTAGATCACTTCCATATATAACACATGCTGTACCTATAGAAAGGTTAATTTTGGGTAATGCTGACACTCTGAGAGGATGTATGGAGGGTGTAATTAGATGACAGTGCACTGCATGCCAGTGCTGGACAAGGCCCACACATTAAATCTCACCCAATTAAAAAACCCATTCTATAGTGCATCCTGGTTCATCAGCACACTCCATCCTTCACACAATTTGAACCAAAGGCGAAAAAGAGTGAAACAAGTCACTCATAATATGGGAAGTCAACAGTTTCTGGTTAATTGGCAGTTCAGTACACACACAAGTTCATTTCCACTTGTCACTCTTTCAGGTCTGGAGTGTATGTACATATAAAATTCAAATATAGCTTATTAGAGCTACATGTAACCCATAGGCTACACATAAAAAGTATAAGGTTGCCGGAAGGCTTGAAAGAAGTGTTTCAAAGTGCAAAACACTAACTTTTGCATAAACTCCAACAGATTCAAAAGCAGTAACAAAGACTCTTTTGGGGTCCTAAAATAATGTGATAATAGGTATTAGTTTTTAAGTAAGAGTAGCTTTGTCCTCATAGATGAGAAGTATCACCCTCACCAGCTCTCCTCTGAGATGCCCCATCCAACCAGTTATTCACCATTTCTCCTCGAAGACACTCCATATCACTTGCTGTGATGATCCCATAGTTTTTATTGTGGGTTTGTTTGATTATTTCTTTTCACTTGTTAAAATTTGATGTTGGTTTATTGGTGTTCTTTATTTTTTGGGGGCTTCTGTTTTGAGCTTGACTTTACTATTTCCCACATTTGGTTCCTAGCTAATCCCAACAATCCCAAGCTTTCGTCTTTTTGACAAAACTGAATCAAGTGCTGGAGCTGAGCTTCTGCCAGTCCACTCTTTGTCAATTTATTTTTGTTAGTTTCAACTTCTGACTTAACAGTACAGGTCACACTTGGTTGGTCATAGCAATCCCATAGCCAATGACATAATTAGATCTTGGCTCTTGCTGAGCAGAGTTATGGGGCCAGTGTGGCTTTTAGTCAGGCATTGGCTCTGACAACAGTCATACTGCAGCCCTGCATGTTCCTTATCTGCCATTTGACATGTAAACACTTCAACTTTAAGGCTGAAAGGTTTCACTTCATTTCAGATTTTATGTATTGGAATGAAATAATTGAAAGTTAGTTCTTCTAAAACATTGAAACTTTTTGACACCTTGAAAAATGAATTATGTGCCATACCTATTGCAGACAATGAAACCAAGCAGCATTCTTTCCTCTCTGTCAGGTTCTGAAATCCCATTGTATTTAAGACCTTGCTTTAACACACGTTTTGCCAAGCATGAGTCCTGCACTTGCACTTGAAAGGTATAGACAAACAGGATAATACTGTAAGTTCATTTAAAGCAAAATAACCTTAACTATAAAAGACTTGTTTTTCACACTCTAAATATGAATTGCCCTTGGTTTAATACCCAACTCAGAGAGAAGATAAAAGGAAATGTCTACACAGTTCATCATTATTATCTGCCTTTAAACACCAGAAATGTGTCAAATTATACGTCAAATTAGCTGTGGCGGAGCACTTTTGTCTTTGTATTTGGACCTCACTCTTGCCATCACCTTTAAATGATTTATTTATATAATTCCAAGTGCTAAATAGTATACTTTGATGGCTGAAAGCACTCCTATATATGTAAATTGGTGAACTAGTCATGTTTTCAGAAGTAAATGTCTCCTTTAAGAATTTCAAAGCTGTAAAATCTTCTGTCGGAACTTAACAAAACCGTGATTTGGTCCTTTCCAGTTTGTCTCTCTAGAGATGTTAACAAATGTGAGAAGTCCTGATTGAATGTCACCTCTTATAAGCTTTCACAATCAAAGAATGACTTTATGTTAATGTAATCTGCCCATCAATCATGCCGCAGCGCTACAGATCACTGCACAAATGTACAAAAGGTTGAGGTCGTTTCGCTGAACACTACCTTGTCCTTCCCTGCTTTAAATTAAGTTAATCTTCAATAAGACTCAAATGTTTTTGGATTGATAATGATGAAATATTCACCTTCCCTTATGAAAATAGACTGAATTTCTTGCTGGGGTTATCACAAAAATAAAAATAAAGAAATGAGTAAAACCTGATATTGTTGCATGTTGGGGTTGTCTAATTGCATGTCTAGAGAGTGCTTGAGTTAATTGTCCACAGTCCACTATCTGTTTTTGTTACCAGAGATGTTACACAAGTTGTCTTTTTTTAATAGTTTTGGTGGGGGTGGAGATCATATTGCACCATGAGGGAGAGGGCATGTACGGGTGTTGTTAAATACACACATTGCTGTTGTGGTTGCACCTTGTGTTTAAGTACAAACACTGTACTTAGTATAGTAGTATAGTCACTGGACATTATTCATTTATGCTTGACCATTCTTGGGTCTGGCCCCACAATGGGCTGGCGACCTGTCCAGGTGTACCCCTGCCTATTACCTGTAATGAGCTGGGATAGGCTCCAGCAGACCCCAGTGGCCCTGCAGGTGGATTCAGCGGGTATAGAAAATGGGTGGATGAATTCTTCTCTCTTTCCAGTTAAAATACAGCCCTCTTACATTTTTCTTTCCTCATTTCTGGATTATACTGCTTTATTGTTAAATAGCTGTCTTGAGGAACTGTCACATCTACATGTCATGAATGCATTGTGGATACCAACATACATGTGCATGACCCCAGAATGCCCAAGTACCTTCTCCAACCTTACAGGTGTCCAGAATTTTTGGCATATTTGAGGACTGAACAGAGCACTCGCAGAAGCCAAGCTCCTTTGAAGTCACTGGTAATTTTTGGTACACATGGATTTAACTGTCTGAGCGTGCTCCAAGTCAGATCAAATGTAAGATGACTTTAACAAGCTGTTGTGAAAAAACCTCACATGGATAATTCAGAGGCAATTTAGAAACTAACCAAGTAGTTCATAAAAGACTATGTTCTGTTTAGGAAGGCCTAATGTGCACAAATGTGTTTTGTTGTTAAAAGTTCAACTGTGGCTGGTTTTGAATGTGCGTGTTGGAGAGCAAGTGGCTCTCTTTTCTGACCTGAACCACGGCACCCAAGAATTTTGTACTGCAACATAATTCTGGGTAATACCGGCCTAATTTCCCCCCCTGACCCTGCCTGTAGTTAAAGTCCAGTTTCAGAGCTGGCCATAATTACACAATAGTCATAGCAAGAAATGACCTCTAACCAGACCAAGATCTGTGTTCACTGACTTTTAGGCAGATGATCACAGCACATGTCTATTAATCTAGCGTACCAAGACATAAACTCCCACAGTTCTACTGTGATGCCCTTTTGAGGTGGAATCTAGGATTTCATTTAAACATTTATGTATTGCGCACTACAAAGTCGAAAAAATAAAAACATCTGTCTTGCTACTTCAGTAATTAATGACAGTTCAAATGACCATTAATCAAAAGAGCTAAATGCTGTAAAGGGAAATAAATAAGATTGTGTTATGATTTTTGGTTATTTCTATTAGTTAGTTCTCCTACTTTAGTGATATTTAGGACATTTTTGAAACCTCATATTAAACTACCAGTGTGTAGTGATCTTGTCAAAACACAAGCAATTTGACTCCAAAATATGGTTTTATGTAATATCTATACATTACATTTCACCATGTTGTGTGAAGGTCATTTAATGGAAACAATCTTGTGTCTCTGGGCCTTGTGTGTGTTTATTCAAATCTACAGTTCTGCAGTCTCTCTATACAATTTATAACAACTGAAGTCACTATAATAAAACATTTTTTCTTGGTGAAGGGTTCAGGATGAATGTAATTGCCTCTTCACCTGAGGAAAAAAAAAAACAAAGGAGATACAGCAGTCAATATCTCAGGATCTTTTCCCAGGGTTCAGCATTTTAAATACTTGACAGTAGTTGTCTTCTTTTGACTCAGGGCAGACTCTTCAGAGTTTGTGATCTGTGGAATCTCTGATGTTCTGTAGATGGGTGTAGATTTTTACTTCCAGTTGCAAAGCCTTCCTGACTTGGGCATGACTCTGAAGAAAATAACATCCATTTACCATGTGTGGTCCTTGAGTTCTGCGAACTCAGTTTCCCGATCCTTTTCATGGGGAAGATTGCATGAGCAGAAATCAACAAACATGGTTCTAATGTAAGTTTTGAAGAAAGGGAGGAAGTCGATGTAGATGCCATCCTCTGTCAGTCTCTGGGTTATCGTACAGTGAGTCATGCTGTCTGGGCTGTAACCTTTGATGTGCTACAGATCCAGATTCACAAAGCATTTCATCAGCATGGGGTTGAGTGCCACAGGCCAGAACTCATTCAGATCAGACGCTTTTTATAAGTACAATGTCAGTGTTGGCTCTTCTAAAACAGTTGGAAATACTCTCCTTTTACTGTGACATGCTAAAACAGTCAGTAATAACATCAGAGGGCTGATTGGCACATGCGTTTAGTACAAGCCCAGGAGCTTTATTCATATTCCCTCTCAGCTGGATTCTTCTCACAGTCGCTGCGGTTGCTGATGCAGGCAGGTCCTCTGGAGGCGGGGTAGACTTCTTTGTCGAGGAGATCAAAGAGAGCATTTTGTCGGAACTAATATTTTTCATTTCCTTCGGAGACTGTTAGGTATCACTGCTAAAAATACATTTCTGATCTTACACAGTTAGGGTTGAAACCTGATTGAGTTTATGCACAGGAAGAACGTGTGTTTACCTTACTGACAAAGGCAGTCTGATTATTTTTCAACTTTTGTCAATATACTGATGATTCCCACTGCAAGGTGAAGAATTCTGAATGAGTTACAAATATGTTTCTAACAAAAGAGGTCCTTTATTATGTTTTTTCAATTTCTACTGAAATGTATTCTTGGGATTGATTTCCATGTCACTGGAAGAAGGTCGAACAACTGATTTTAGAAAGTGTTTGATGAACTGAAGACACAGTCTAAGAGAATAGTTTGAAAATAATGTGTTGATTTTGAGTTCTTGTGATGTCATGTGAGGTTTTGTTCAGCTCATGTGTTAAACCTGTATCTGTACTTTATATTCTGAAAATCCAGAAAAAATGTAATGCAAAAAATGTTACAACACCTGGTCAGTAACTTCCTGGGTATGTTGCAGGTCTGCCCAATTGCATTTCGTTGCATCACATGTGTCTTCCCGGTCATAACACCCATGTTGGAAAGGTTATTTAGGAAAAGCCAAAGTGACTGGATCAAATTAAACATACTGATATCTCATTTTGCAGGACTGAATTGCTCTAAATTTATATACATACATTGGCAGTTTAATGCAACAGTACAGCTGAAATGTTATACATTTTTTTAGACCTGTTTTCTATTAACCTGAACATTTTTCCCATTTATTCATTTGGTGTTTTGAGAATCTGGATCCTGTAAAGAATAAACAACATTGCACCTTGCACAAACACTGTTTTGCAAGGGCTGAAATTTCATTTTACAGTTTGGGGACATATAAACATTAACATTTCCCAAGAGCTTTTCTGGAGAGCAGTTGATGGGGGAACCTCTGTTGCTGGCAGCAGGGTTACAGTCTCTTCATCTGCTGTGCATCCATCCTTTGTGATGTTAAATAACTTCTCAGGCTTTCTCCCTCACTCTGCCACCTCCATATCTCTTGCTAAATCTAAGCAGTAAAACTGAGATAAGAATGCCCATAAACTGTTTTTCATACTCAGAAATACAAATTTGCTGCAATACAAATTTTCAGCCCTGTGTAAAGTATTGATTAAAAACAAAATACAATTATTTGTAATTTCCTAAACCAATAAATTAGACACAACAGAACATGTATCACCACATATGGACTATTCGTTAAAAGTTGCAGTGAGAAAATGCACAATTTTAAAGAACTTAAAAGAAAAGATAATGGCACAAAACACCTAAAAAATCTGGACTGTGAGCAACAAAAGGGAGGAAAAGTAGCTGGCACTCCAATGTAACACTTGTAACTACCGCAATTAAATTAATTGGCAACAGCTCAGTTTAATGAGCAGATACATTAAAAAAAATTAGCATCTTCCAGCTGTGAAAGGATTTCATGATAGTCTTACTTAATTTTAATTTCATCTGAAAATCTTGAATATTTCATCATCTACACTGCATAATTTCATCAAAACTTTCAGAGAACCTGGAGAAATCCCTGTGTGCATTGGGAACAAGGCCATGAAGCAGTTCTGGTTCATGATATGTGATATTTGCACTTAAAAAAGAAAAGGATGGTTCTGCAAACCAAAAGCAGTTGAACAACTCTATTCCTTTATTGGGAACAAAAATGAAGAGGACTGCCTTACTTAACAAAAACACAGCAACTGGGTCTTGTCAATTCCCTGATTTATTTGGGCTGTTATTAAAAGAAGTGAGCATGCTACACAATGATGAATGTCCTCCTATCTCATCATTTTTTTCATAATATAGTACATTTTCTCAGTTTAAATGTTTTCTGTGTTATATTGTAAGTAAATCATGGGCATCTAAGATCTGCAAATCATTATGTTATTGTCAACATTTCATAGTGTCCAATTTTTTATGAAATAGGGATTGAATATAATGCACCATTTAGTGTGACAATATGACTGCAGCTTTTACAGTTTTAAAGGTAGAAGGGTTACATATTCCATAATGTTTATAAAATATTAACAAACTTATCAGAGAGTCTCTGTTTCTCTCTGGCTGTCTCAGCCTTTCCGACTATAGCTCTGCTCTCTGTGACACTTTCCTCTTATGATGCCATTTCATCAGCACTTCACTTCTTCCTTATGAAGACTGTATCAAACTGCGTTAGATAGCACTGTCTACTCTTTGATAGCGTTCAACTTATTTGACATTTTGGCATACTAAAAATCACCAGATGTCTCTTTTTCTCTTATCTGCCACTACAGCTGTCATGCCTGCCAAAACACATGAAAGCAGCACTTATTTGCTGAGCTAAAGCAAATAAATTAGGTTTAACTGTCCCCATGCCTTCTCTGATGTTTTCGTTAAGGTAAATGAAAAAAGAGAGTAATGAAAAATGTGAAATAGATAGTAAACTGGACTAGCATGAGAGTAGGCAGATCGGTGCTTTTGGTCACTCATTGTTTATCTTCTTAAACATTTGTGGCCAAAATGAACAGTGCTGAACATGCGGTGTATCAGTTGCACATCAGTGTGAGGTTTCACTACCAAAACTATCTCTGCAGTGATATTAGAGAGGAAAACATAATCATTTTACATATTTTTGAGCTTCAATTGCAAAACTACAACATTTTGTGCTGCACATCAATTGTATTGGACATGCTGAAATACAAAAGTTCACAGTAGTGGCAGAAGCTGGGCATCAGTCAAGTTCCACTGCCACTGTTTAAGATTTGGAACCACAGGTTAAAAGTGCTTTCGTACATCTGGTCCTTAATGTAATAGACAGAGAGTTATACCTCATTGGCCTTTTTGGATAAACGTTCTTGGTTTCAGCATTATTGTATTGTGATGGACCGATAGTATAGAGGACCCAAAAACATGACACGGTCTGATAAAATCCACAAGGCCGAGTTTCAGAAAGAAATCATTCAGTGAGGCTCAATAATAGATAAGGGTTCAGTGAAGGCAGATCCAAAAACAAAGAAACTGTTATGAATCCAGAAAAAAAGATAAATAAAAGAAAATCTGTCTGAATTATGTGAAGACTTTTGAACACAAGATGTAGTACTTCAAAATCCATGGTTACAACTGCCACAACATTAGTAAAATGTGTCAGTCTTTTTTGAAAACTCAAACCATGTTTTATAGATTCATTCTTACCCTAATGATGTACATTAAACCAAATATAGACCTTAATATTATGAACTAGAGTTGTAAATCTAACATTTTAGAATGAGAAAGTAATTATTATACTTATAAGGTCTAATATTATGAAGCTGAGCCCAGCAGAAAAAACTTACCAGGCTGACATAAAGTAAAAAGAATACAAAACAAGCCTCTGATTTTTCTTCATCGGGGAAATGGTTTGATCGATGCCGGACAAGCTTTTTCTGGTGCAGTTTCAGCATAATTAACCTCCCAAATGAGTACATTTTAACTTGTCCTGCTTTGTGATGGTCAATAATTCTTTGGGAAAAGGAACGAAGCAGAAAAAGGACACAAATGACCTCAGATGAGTTACTTCAGGTTGCCTCAAACTATAACAAATTAGCCCTCTGCCAGAAAACAAGGTCCATTATATTCAGACATCAATAACTTTTTGGTCCATTAAATTCATGGCCATGGCATGTCCCATTTTTCTGCAGCTGTGTCTTCGCATTTATTGAAACATTAGTGGCAGAAACTTGGTTATAAATGATCTTTTAAATCTTCATCTTTTAAAACACATTTGATTTGTAAAATATTCCAAAAAGACATAAAATGTGTTTCCTTTTCTTTTCCTTCCTTTCTTTAATAGATTATTGATAAGGGTTGTCTTTTTTATAAAATTTGGTTCTTTATTTTAGGTATATTCTGGTTAAGGAAGCATTGAAAAATACATAAACATCAGTAATGTCTCACTTTTCTACAGACCTTTATTTAAGAAGGTTGTTTTGCTGAAAGGGTGTATTGAGGAAGCGTCTATATGTTCTGTCCAGGGATGTCTACACCCCCTTCTATAGGTCACCATAAATAATTTAAAACTACTTTAGAAGCTTGTTGGAAACACAACTGGTCTCATACTTAAGGGATTTTGATTTCATTTTGCACAAAGAAAAAAACCCAACAAAAACATTCTTTTGTTCTTAGTTCAAATTTGCTTTATGCCCTCTTTTATTTCAACAGTTTGTATGGAAAAATTGATTCACACTAATTGGTAAAACACACATTTGCAAACCCTGCAACAAACACTGAGACAACTGTAAAGCAAATCCATTTCATTAAATCAGAAAAATAGTGGGGAGGGGAAGCTTACTATCTCTTTTCAAATTCTTATATTGTGCTGAATCTGCTTGCTGGTTACTGCTAACAAAAGAAAAGAAAAGAAGTTTTTTTTCACACCAGTTTTTTGCTGAGCAATAGTTCTTTTGAACAATGCAAACCAATAATGAGGGAAAAAATGATGTTAGACCAAATTCCGATAAGTCTGCTAAAGATTGTCTTCCCCTTATTAGCACCTCTGTAATTCACAAGATCAGTTTAACACCTTTAATCACTTGTGCAGCAAAGACGTTTTACGTGGTGATAATTAAACTATAGTTAAGAATATCTATTGTTTATCCAGATGCTTTTATTCAATTACAAGCACATAAAATAGTAGTTCATATACTTAGTCCCCTTCGTCTTATATCAATACCCAATCTTTTTTACTTGGTCTGGTTTTCATCAAATTTTCACCAAACTTGGCACTGAGCATCAAAGCCAAACACCTCCACTCTGATTTTTCCAAAGGGCATTGCTCCAGCAGTTTTGTTTGTTCCAAAGTACTTTTGCAAACTTCATTTTTCTCTCACATTCTGATCAGACAGAGGAGACAACCAAACCAAGACTTTTCTTTTACTTTTTCAGGCATCATGGTGTTATGAACATTAAACATACTCAGTTAGGCGTGGAGGCTTGGAGATAATATCTGAGGGTTTGGGGCTTTTTTTTGTTTTTGTTTGTTTTTTTTTAGTCATTTATTTATTTATTTTTCTGGTTGTGGGATCTGTTTGGATACATTTAAATGTTTTGGGATTCTCAGTGACTGTTGATACCACGGAATAATGACTTGCAAATGCATAATTTATAACATCTACAGTGGATTGTCATCTGATTAAAAATTGTTATTTATATTATGGTTCTGAATAAGTTGGCCAAGAGTAGAATGCAAATTGAGAACAGGAGAGGACCACGTACTGAGCCTTGTAGTATGCCACAACTGAGCAACCAAGTACACTGTAAAACCTGATAAGTTAGTCAGTTACTTCATATTTATTCACTGGAAGTTTATTTTTCTTCTAATGATCTGGACTTATTTTAATTGAAATATAAACAAAGATGAAGTGTGCATAAATAAAGAAGGAAACATTGTGGGGAAAAAAGCACATAGAAGAGTAAATTATGTTCCCACTTCATATGTATGTCCAGATCACATTGTTTTGCTCCCAAGTCTGAACCCAACTAATTTGATTGGAGTATTGGCCAATAGAGTTTTGATCCAATGCTTTGGCAATCCACAAAAAAGAAAAGAAAAGAAAAACAAATTCCCAAGATGAAAACAGTAGAAGCGCCTGTAGTGCTGCATTCACTCTAATTTGAACTATTTCTAAACTGCAGACATCCCCGCAATACTGAGGAGCCCACTTCAAGTTTGCTCTACGTTTACATCAGCCAGTGTTGTCAACTCCTCAGTAAGGAAAGTAGCTATTGGCTTTACGATTGGTATATAATTGTATTGGATGCTGTAGGAGAGAGAAAAAATTCAGAGATGAAAAGGGAATGAAAAAAAAAAACACTAAATATGTTTAGAACTACAAATGAACTTTTGTCCATTTTTTTTTCTTTTTTTCAGTGTGACAATCCAACTCTCCTCCTTTGTCTGGACTATGGACCAGTGCAGCATAATTGAATATTTATTCTTGTCATTTCATTAACTAGAATTGCACATTTATAATTATTAGTATTTATAATTCAATAATTCAATTTATAATCCAAGGGAGGGGCCCACAGTAGCACAGACTGCTCACCAAGAAGAGTGAGAAGAAGACTCTGTGTGGGACATAAGGAGGGTTTTAGTAGGCCACCACACCTCTCAGCGTTAGCACTGGTTCCCTCCAGTGCTGTGTGCTGAATCCCCTCCCCGTTATATCTAATTTCATTCATCCACTCTAACAACATTTTTATCAAATTTGCGAACAACACCATAGTGGAGGTGATGAGTCAGGCAACCGGGACAAGATGGAGCAGCTGTCAGTGTGGTGCAGAGACAACAACCTTCCCCTGAATGTATCTAAGACAAAGGAGTTGGTCATTGCTTTCAGGAAAGTAAAAATAGACATTTAACCCATGATCATCAGCAGGGATTGTTTTGAAAGGTTTTGCTTTTCTTTCTTTTTTTTTGTTGGAGTCCACATTGAAAAAGATAGGTGGTGTGGACACTACAGAACTGGTAAAGAAGCCACAGCAGAGACTCAACTTTCCTGATAATCCTCAGGAAGAGCAACACCACCCAGAGACTGCGTGTGTCTTTGTAGCGCCATGGAGACCATCCTCACCGTAGAGACCATCCTCATTTACTGCCTCTTTGTCTGGTTTTCCAGCTGCACTGTGACACAAAAGAAAGCTACGCAGGGTCATCAAAACTTTCTAAGGCAGTCACTGGGTCCCTCTCTGAAGGGCTTATACAGTCCCTGCCACCTCGAGAAAGCCATTTATATCACAAAGTACAAATAGCACCCCAACTGCTCAGTGTTTGAACTGCAATGAAACACAACCATTACAACAAGGGAAAATGCCAAATCCCATCGAGAACCTGCGGTTAAGCCTCTAAGGAAATATCAACAAGCAGAAAATTATGAATTTTGATATGCAGAGGGCACTAATGAAGCAAAAATGTATTTCCATCAATCAGGATTTGGCCCAGGAGTTTTTAAGAGGGGCCAGCATTTAAAACTTTAACTCTTTGAACATGTCTAAGGCATTTACAAATAAAAGCTATATACTCTCATCAACTGCCTATGTAATTTTCTGTAGTGTTGTATAGAAGCAAATATACAAAAGTAAAAGATGACAACAACTATAAGATAACAAAAGTAAGATGTTTTGGAAGAATCAAGATTTTTGTCACTGTCTAAACATTTGACCAAACCTGGATTTTATGAGTCCAATGTGTTATGTCTCTCTCTCATATGAGGATGTTTTTAGTGTGTCTCTCTTTGCATTTCAGTTGTCTCTCACGCATCTCTCATGATTTAAAAGTGATATATATATA